>WOGP01008570.1:0-11152 GCA_015342065.1 Leptinotarsa undecemlineata
AAAAAATGTAATATAGATAGAATATTAGATAGGTGGATAGACAGATAGGCCTCTAACACCCTTGACCTTTGGTGAGTTGCGACAGCACTTACCCGAACAACTGGTGCAAAACCGGACCGGCAGCCCAGGCTCACCCAGGAAGGAAAACTCTATTCTCCCTCCGGTGCCGGCCATGGGTTTACAGGGCTAACCACCCGGTGGACCCAACACTTGGTTCCCAACAATCGAGAAAGATGCCCCCATGGGGTCTTCACATTGAAGACCTTGGCTTATCAAAGCGCCTGAATTTCGCTTTTCTCAGGTCGAGTGGACTGAAGTCGGAAACTGAGAGGTTCATCATGGCTTGCCAGGATGGTGTCTTCAACACCTCAGTCTACCGCAGTCGCTTGATGGGTATAGAGGTTTCGGACACAAGGTGCAGCGCCTGCCGCGAGGCACCTGAGACCCTAATGCACTTGCTATCAGCATGTCCAGCATATGCGAACTCGGCCTATATCTATCGACATAGCGCGGCCCTAAGAGTGCTATATAAGCATCTACAGCACTCTTACGGTATTGACGAGATACCGGTGTTGCCCTACGCTCCGGGGGATATTGAATTCGTTGTGGGGAACGAGAAGTACCGAATTTATAGGAACTATTCGTTCCCCACCCTCAGGCTCATACAAGCTAATGAGCCTGATGTGTTCCTTCTCGACCACCAGAGCCAAACGATATTTGTCGTGGAGAATCCATCCCAAAATGTAATAGTCTCAAGATGTCTGCTGATACAGTATTTCGCACACTTTTTATTATATGTATAGCATGTAGTGCTTATTTTCGAACATACAGTATTCATCAGTCTTTCTTATGTTAGCTCATTATCCAAAGTAACACCTAAGATTTCGGGAATCTCAATTTTGGCAAAAATATATAGGGTTTTCTGTAAAACCAGTAAAATTTCATTTATTTTCAGACAAAATTCAACTTTTTCAAATGGAACACCCTGTATTTTTTCATCGTAATTAAATATTTCAAAATTCTACTACATTTTTTATTCGAGGTATACTATCCGAAAAACAGATATTTTACAGTTTTTCGTATAGTATACCTCAGATAGAAAATATAGTGAAATTTGAAACATTTTTTACAAATGAAAAAATATAGGATGTTGCTCCATTCGAACAGGTTCAATTATGTCTGTTTGAAAATGAATTATGAACACCCTATATTTGGTTTCCGAAAGATGAGATTCAAGAAAATATCATAGTTATGTTGATTAACTATTAAAAAAAAATACTATAGACATGCGGGTTGTGAATTAAAAAATATTGTCTGCAAAATAGGTTTTCCATTTAAAAAAAAACATAAATTCAGTTGGTCACGGTCGGCTGAATCATCCAGTATGCAAGAAAATAATTTCAAAGATAGTATTTATTGTTATAACTACGAACAATAATTGAGCATTTCCAAAAATTGTTTCCTCTGATAGCAATGGACAGAGGGAATCTTGTTGACTCACCCTGTATATGAAAAGAGTCGAAATTAGAGGTTGATGCAGATCTATTTCATGAGCTGAAGACATCTAATGATTGATTTTTCAATACGCGATGAGTGATATATGATTTAATTTGTAGTTTGCAATATTCTGCGAAGATAACTTATGGAAACTTACGATTATAGGAACACTGAGCGGATTTGGAGAGATAGTGTGTTTCTCATATGCAGGATTCATCTCTGATAGGTGAGAAATAATTTGATCGTTATATCTATAGTGAAATAGATTTTTTCCTAGACTTGTGTTCCAGAAAAAAACATATTAATTTCTACTACTGCAAAATCGAAATATCTATGAGACATCATTTATATAATTGGTTATAGTTCCATTTGAAAATGTTTTAAAATTACTATCTACCTGAAGAGTAATGAACTTCCGTATGGAACTACGAAAACAGTGAAACATGTTTGCCGATTCAAGCGCCATACTTCCGTGAAGTGGATTATTTTGTTGACCGGCATATTTCTCACAATGAAGTACATCTCAAATACGTCACAATGGATTTTCTCCAAGTATCTGGCAGTGTTATCACATAAATATGGGCATATTATTCATATGTATTTTTTTAAGCGCTATACTTCTTCAAAACATATTTCAATTTTTGTTGACAGCACAATAAGTATTTTTGGAGTGATGACAAAACTCTATAGAATTTTAGATTTCAGAAGGAGCTTTTTCGAAACTAATGAAAATTTTTTTTCAAATAGGTGATTCTCTTCCAACTCTGCCATAAGAATGAGGCTAATATTTTTATCAAAATTTTCAGGCAGCACATTAATCATTTGATGTTTAACACCTAAAAAAAGAGGAACATTTTTATTGACTGAATTAACATAAAATTAATTGGGCTAATGTATATCTCTATAATTTTCTATTAGTATCTTGTGAAAAAAATTATCATGTTAGTGAGACATGCTTCACAAAGTTTGAAATGCATAATTGGATTTGCTTTTGTATAATCCGCCCCATTTCCATTTCATTAAGAACTCTGAAATAACTTTTTGATAGTTTGAATTATTTACTCAGTCAAAAAATAATGGGCAGTTACCAATGTGATATACTATAGAATATAATTTTTTGATAATGTGATAATGAAAGTGTTACCCGATAACTTACAAACACAACTGATACATAACAATGTAACAATGATTTGCATTTCAATTAACATGTTCAACCATTTGTCCTCATCATGTATTGTTGAGTCTATAGTGCACGTGCTCTAATTATTGTAAAAATGAAAATTCTAGCTGCTTATTCTAGTAGTAAATATATCATCAAAATACTTATCAAATTGACAATTTCTATAGAAAAGTGTACAGAAATCTAGTATACTCGAGAAATTCAATGAAGCCTATGAATATTCATTCTCAATTGACTGTATGAGCCTGAAAGAGAGGGCCAATTATGATTTGTTCGAAAAGTATTTGTTTGGAATTTTGTTTCAAATTTTGTTTCTGTTAACCAGATCTCGCCCTCTCAGTACAGCAACGCTCAAAAGTCGAAACTTCTGCGAGCTATGGATTATCGGGGTCTTTCACATGCGTTAGCAAGTTAATAAACAAAATTGATAAAATTAGTATTCTTTGGTCTCCTGAGCGAATCGATGTGTTCGTTATTTAATAACTGTTTGAAACTATCTTATTAAGATATTGATATGTAGTGTGACCATATCTTTTTTTTTCTCATATAATTAAACAGCAAATTGTACAGTGGCTTTAGCTTCACCCTGTCACCTCAAAAATTCATAAATGAACATCCTAAATATGTACAATTGATACTGTTGTTATTTCACATGGAAAATGGGTCGAAATAAAAAAGACATTCATGAATGTAATCGTTTCTCAAAGTTCATTTTTATATTATTTCAAAGAATTGTTACTTTTTATATTGAAAAATGATCATGATTTTTTCAGGTATGGTCGAGGAAAATTGATAATATTGAGCGTATCAATGAGTTCGATAATCAGTATAGTTAGATCATTCTCAACGAATTACACAATGTATGCCTTCTTGGAGTTTTTCGATACAGTTTTTTGTGCGGCCATGTTTGGAGCTTCTTTAGTTTTGGGTAATTATATTTATTGAAGATAATATGATTGTAGTGATTTTTGTCAGTATCGGTGTAGCCTCTTGAGAAATATTATTATAGTGATATTCAAGGTCTTTATTCACTCAAATTTAAATAAAAAAAAACTTTGCAGATAGTAGAAATTTTTTATTGATTTTAGAAAGTCTCTAGTTGTATTTTATCGTAGTACGAAGTGAAATATTGTGATACTTCATTTATAGGTTTTTAGTCATAATAATAGGGTGAGAATACAAAAAATATCAGGATCACCGTTTTTTATAGGTTGAGAACTAACTATCTGATTCATCATTTTCTGAAAATATCGAAGCCTCATAAGTTGCGAATAAATTGATTGCTAGTGCAAGAAACATGAGTAGTCATCTCCGTACTTGAAGGTGAGGTTTTTTTCTGAGCACAAGCACTACAGGAAAATCCCTAAGGCACTCTAAAAGCAGTACCATCGCGAAAGTAGCGATTTATATTGAATTGGAATCACTGGAGATTGAATCCATTTGGAAAAACGTTCTCTGGACGTTCATTCCACATGAACTCAGTTCTCCAAATGAATTTTTGAGTAGTGAATCTTACTGAGAATCTATACTGAGTTGAACCTCAAAACGATGAGCAGTCACAGTCCGTCCCGTTTTCCTGATATGTACCGCTCTTGGTGGGATCAAATGTGCCAAGTCACTTGAACACTTTTCGTGAAAGTATCTATAGAAGAGAGAGAAATATCCAACCTCTCTGTGATGTTTCAGACTGTCAATGTTGTAATCGATGTTCTGGTCTCCAACAAACTTATCGAAGCAGATAGAGGAATTATGTGTCCTGACATGAATATATCCGGTTCAGAGAAAGTAAATTTTTTTGGAGGAAACCGATACCGGAGTTTTAGTAGAATTTAATTGAATCTTGTTACTCCCACCCCAATCCGAATTATTTCGAGATCTTCATTAGGAAATGCAACCTCCTGCTGCCGGTTAAAATGTGTATCCGCAGCCAATGTTCTGGAATCCAAATAGAATGACTAGACAAGTGTTCTGTCGTCTGCAATGCTATATACTGAATTCTTGTTTTTTTTTTCCAAAAGTTGTTGATATACAATAAAAAGAGGGTTTGAAAAAATCGATCTCTGGGGAAAACCAGCGTCGATGGTAAAAGTATTCGAGAGATATCCAGGAAACGATCTTTCAGGAAGCTGGGGAGCCATACATAAAAATGATTCAATAAACCATCGCATCGAAGTTTGGCCAGCATATAACCTCATGTCACCCACGGTCAAAGGCCTTAGCAATATCAAGCGCAACAGCACTTGACTCTCCATGTTTCCCGACTGCGTTATTTCAAATATGGATGACATACGACAGAAGGTGACCTGTTGATCTCTGTTCCCAAAGGCCATATTGATGATCGCTCAAGATGTTGAAGCCTTCCCGATATTCAAGGATATGGTGGTTTACGGCATTCTTCATGATTTTTCATATCACTGATAACA
Source organism: Leptinotarsa undecemlineata (assembly GCA_015342065.1). Taxonomy (NCBI): domain Eukaryota; kingdom Metazoa; phylum Arthropoda; class Insecta; order Coleoptera; family Chrysomelidae; genus Leptinotarsa; species Leptinotarsa undecemlineata. The sequence goes on from WOGP01008570.1 coordinate 5,101, forward strand.
GAGCGACTGATATAGAGTTATTTGAAATATTTTTCTTGCCTTTTTTGGGAATAGGCTGGGTGCAAACAATGAAACCCCCTTTCCTGTAAGACAGGTAGAAAAGTCTGTAAAATACTGGTGCGAGTTCATTCGCTCACTTTTTGTGAACGATGACGAAAAATCGATCAGAACCAGACGACTTGTTGATTGCGCTGTTTCCAAATTCTCCTAACTTGTGGCATCGTTGATTCTATGATCCTATCTATCGCAGTTGTATCACTACTTTCGCACTAGCACCGCTCTAAGAGCGCCATAAGGATTTTTCGGCAGTGTTCGTGTTTTATTCTTGAATAAAAGTTGTCCTTTCCAGCGAGTAGTCTTGTGGTTTTTCCAATATCATCAATTTTGTTACAGCGATAACCCTTCAGTACGTTTCTCAGGTGACTCCATTATGGAAGTTTTACAATATATGTTCCTAGATATTTTCTTCTTCTTACCAATATATTTGTTCCACTAAAATTCTGATCTGCTCCCATTTCGAATATTTCCATACTTCACCGGTGATTCAGAGTTATGATCCCTGCTGTCAGCTTTCTCCGCTAGTTCTTTCAGTTCTTTGTTGAGGGGATAGATTCGATAGTGTCTCAAATTCCCGAATTCGCAAGTTTTTGCTCAAATCAAAAACACATATTGTTTCATGCGACTAACAAGCATCACTGCTTTCTCTGCTTTCATTTTCATACTGCCTGAGTGTTGGTCAGATAAGGATCATGTATCACTCCCAGATATTCAATCTCCTTTTCAATTCAGAATTTAGAAATATTGCTTCCCCTTCAAGGTCTTTCATTGAATGCAACAAGAAGTAACCTAATTTTCGTTAATTCACATCAATTTACGTTGAAGAAGTAACTTCCAGACACATACTGAAAGAAAAGCCCTTTCAAAATAGGTACTTTCATTTTGACATTGGAATAGACGAAACAAATACTTCCGAAACGAATAATTTTGTATAAACACCAAATTACACAAAAACCCGTTTTTTATTCACTCTCCAGTCCAACCATTCGTTATGGTGTTGAATCAGATATCATTTATAGGTCTGATACACACTATAGTAAATGAAAGTGGAGAATTTTGAATTATATAAAACACTGTTATCCTCACTGGTGGACGATGTATCGGCATGAAACACTTGCCTTATTGCACGTTCAACATAAAATCTAGATAACATCATAAGATTGAGCATCCGATCCACCCATAATCCAAATCCATACAAATTTATGTCACGAATGAGTATAATCTACTCATGTCATCGATGACAATACATGATGGCATTCACCCGCTTATTTGAATGAATTCCAGCTATAGGAATCTTATTCGAATTGAGAGAGATATTATTTTTCGCAAAAGAAAGGTTTTAACTTTCTTTTTTCCCATTTCTTGTATGAAGATGTAGAAGTAGGAAGTCGGTACCTTGCTTTCCCAAAAATTAACCTCTTTTTAAAATTTGTTTCTTCCAATTTCGATATATAATAATTGTTTTTGAAGACATACCATTGAAACTATACTGTAGCTGTTTCCCTTGATATATGTGATACATTTATGTTTATCTCGGTACAGTGGTTTATCGGCAGGAACCCGTTTTTTATACTCCAGGTGAACAGGCTTTTCGTCGGGACAATTGAGGTGAAATATAATCATCAAGTTCTGGACATTTCAAATGCTTCAAAACTACATCAGCTATTTATGTACGTTTCCAAATTATTTTATGCATTCCAGGGTACTTACTGTTAGATTATTATGTTTACACTATAGTGAGAAACATTTGTCTTTTGCATGACATAACTATGTTTTAATTTTCAGTAATGGAGCTTGTATCGCCCAAACAGAGAGATATCGCCAACTTACTGATTTGCTTTTTCTATACTATTGGCCAATGGATAGTAGGAGTAACGGCCTGGCTATCTCCTTCTTGGAGAATAATGATACGAGTCCTTCATATCCCAGGTCTTATGATTTTATTACTCTTCTTAGCAATACCCGAAACAAGGACTTTGGTATTTCTAACTTATAAAAGAAAACATGCAAAAGAAATCGTTCCAGAGGAAGAGGGGTTGAACGCAATAAAGGATGTAGGAACGGTAACAAAGAAACAAGTTGAAGAGGTGGAACTGCAGGGATTTTGGGACGTAATGAGAGAAAAGGTTTTATTACTGAGGGCAATTCGATGTTCACTGCTTTGGATCGGTAGCAATTTTTTGTATTACGGACTCACACTATACTCAGTGACAATATCTGAAGATATTTATGTAAATTTCGTTTTCTCAGTGGCCATTGACATACCTGCAATATTAATTTATTATTATGGCTCTCAGAAATTCAGAAGGAGATGGACTATGCTGGTAGCATTCATGACTACTGGAGTTTGTTGTTTATGCGTTGGATTCATTGAAGAAGGTAAGTATACATATGAAATAAATAATATATTCAGATAAAAAAACAAAAATATAGGGAATTTTTTTCCAACACTTTTTTTCCATATTTGAGGAATTAATTAATTCTACTTATTTCTGCTTATCAAACTACTCATTTTGATGAGGGAGAGAGAGAAGAAAATAGTTTCATTCATCATTAGGTAATGGTGAGGAAGAATCATATATATTGACATATCTTCTGGCTGGTCGAAAGAAATAATAACTCCTACATGTACATTCTCCGTTTGTTTGAAAGTAGTTGACGATGTTTCATGATGGATTTCACTAGTTCGGACTTCTATTGTATGATAATGATTTTAATATGATTCTGTTTTGTGAACAAAAAATCGGGTTTTCCGTTAACCAGCTATTGCACCCCTACGAACGACAACCCTCGGAAGTTGAAACTTGAATAGAGAGATATTACCTTCGACCGTTCAGCCTGGGGCTTTAACCACCGACCAACAAGGCGAACGATTCGACGCAGTCAAGTTGCTTGATGACGTTTCGATTGTTGGTATCCACAACCATTTTCAGGTGATGATTGGACTATTCCTACGAATAATCTATTTATTGGCCATTCGAGCGGTTTCATGTATCCCCTTCTCCCTCTCTCCGCTTTACCGGTTTTGCTGGAGTTGGTCATTTTCCAACTTGATTACAGGTTTTCACATGTTGCTGTTTCCACTTGTTGGATGAATGCGTCGTTGGACAATATAATTGCAGCTTCTTTGATCTTCCTCTCAAATCACTGTTCCTCCCTGTGGATGATCTCAGCTTGGGACCACTTGATGTTATGTTGATGAGTCCAAAAATGCTTTATTATTCCCGATTTGCTGGTTCCTCCTCGTTGGGTATTTCTCTTGTGCTCAGCAGCCTCTTAGTTTCACCGTTATAGGATTTGCCGTACTCACAGATCAAGTAAATACAATTATTTGAGGCGCAGTTTGCGTTTGGTGGCCTGGTTTCCGTGAGGCTTTCGTGTTTCCGGATCTGAAGCAGGTTCTAATTTTGTACTTTGAGGAAGCTATTCGATTCAAGATTGTATCGTTTCATTGAACCAGAACAGATGAGGTTGGTTATCGTGTTTTCTGTGTATACAAACTCAAAATTGAAATAATATGATATACTTTTCTCTTGAGAATGATAAAAAAAATATTCTTGATTAACTGACGAATTTGAAATTGGAATAAAGAACGAACATTGGAATAAAGAACAATAAATTTATTTTTTTAGAGACTGACAGGTGAAACGAATGATGTTCTTATTCTTGTATTATGGAAAGTAATTTCAAGTATTATTTGTTTTTTTTCAGAATGGTACTGGACGAGACTGATGATATTTTTACTTGGAAAATGTGGTGCAGCGATTGTATTCACATTGATATTTGTTTTCACAACAGAACTATTTCCCACTCCTTCAAGACACTCCATTTTATCTTTATGCTCGATGATTGGAAAAATAGGATCATTACTGGCTCCACAGATCCCACTCTTGGTAAGTTTCAATCAAGTATCAATAGAACGTGACATGATGTAAATGGAAAAATATAATTATTATTATGGTTTCCGTGTTTCAAAAGTGATTGGTACGCCATCTCATTAACTGAAACTGAAAACACCAATCCTCGAATATTTAGAACTATTGTAACTGTATGGCAGATCGTTCACTCACGTTTTCATTTCACAATGTTACTTCTCACTACTAATATTATTTGTTCCTTTTCAACTTTCAATGCAAATTTCAGGTAGCCAAAATTTTACCTTATACATATCACACTATGAAACTCTGGTTGCCGTTTTTTCTTTTGGTGTGTTATCGGAATTCATGTGATTTAATGGCTATAGACTATCTTTCAGAACTATTGAACCTCATTCATTACCTCCTTGAACTTTATTTTCCACCTGACCCAAAAGTAGGAAATGGTGCCATGGAACAATGTTTTCGGTCCAGAAGAAAATGTTCTTTTCAAGCTTCTCTCTTAGATTTTTTTGATACGAAAAGTTGTCCTGCTATATAGGTTTAATTTTCTTCTGTATTTGATACGTTCTCCTACATTTTCTCCTACTATGGAACTTTGAGACAATTCCACTCGGAAACTCTTCTAGAACATATTTCTTCAGAACTTCATTCATGGTATGTAATGTTAGATATCACTTGTGTCATCATCCAGAGGTTTGACGTTTCTTATCAACTCTCAATGTTTTTTCAAGGTTCTGAATCCCAATTCGACTCTACCTAAAAATATGAATCCAAATAATATATTATTCGTATTATGTTTTTCGGGTTCCTAAAGTGATTGAAACGCGATCTCATCAACTAAAAATGGAAACACCAAACCTTGAGTTTATTGAACTATTGTATCTGTATGACAGATCGTTAACTCACGTTTTCACTTCAACACGTTACTTCTCACTACTATTTATTGTTTCTTTGCATTCCTTTCAAAATTAAATATGTAAAATTTTGAGAACCTGGAAACAGGAAATCAAATTTGTCAAATAATCTGATAGATAGCAGAATTATGTTCTTGTTACCAAACCGTTATTTTAACACCTCGACACATGTTTCGATCACTAAGTGATCATTTTTTAGAGGGTTTGATCTTCCTCTTGTAGATGATCACTTGGTGATCAAAACACGTGTCGGGGTGTTGAAATAAAGATTTGGTATTGGGAAAAAACTGTAGTAATATTCAGACTTTTTTGTTCCTATCATCGACGCAGATACCAATAATAATTATGGAGATGAACCAGTGTGCTGAACAATAAGAAGCGAAAAACCAGAGTGACATAATAAACGATGGGTAAAGTATAGAAATGTAGGCTTCCGTGGCTGGCATCAAAGTTTTGGTCGGTTTACAAGTTTCGCCGTGGTCTTCATTGGTTATAATATCAAAACGTTTCAACTGCAACTGCGGCAGTCATCTTCAGTGGCGTGGTCGCAGTACTCTTCTTGATGTGTCAATTGAAACTGTAGCTCTCATTTCTGCCGTGTCATTTATAGTGCTGATTGTTCGAGCACTTTCTGTAATGGCGGGTTCGCGCGTACTTTCCCCGCGAGGTGGCTGACTTGGCTTCGTTTAGGCACTTTCAATGCTGTGTACCAGATATTTGGTAGATATGTTCTCTCTTCCTTCCGGTTGAAGTTTCTTGGTGTTTTTGTATTTCTATGGCTTCTAAATACAGTCTTGTTGAATAATGTGATAATATACATACGTGATAATTTAAAGTACCATACCAATATCATAAACATTAACCAACTTAAAGTCATTGAAACAAATGTAACTGTAAATAATAAAAAAATTATTCTTACGTCAATTTATAGACCACCATCTACTGATATTAAAGAATTTTTAGATAGTCTTGGGCGGTATTTAGTGGCATCAAAATTTCCTACTGATTATCATTTCATTTTGGGTGACATTAACATTAACATATTAGATGAGGATGATCAGTTGGTGTCTGACTATTTGAACATACTTTACGAATTTGATTTTGTTTCAACAATAAATGGAATAACAAGAGATGCTTCAGGAACTTGCTTAGATCATATTTTTGTAAGAAGTAAAAATTATGAATTATCCAATAATTTGTGTG
>WOGP01008571.1:0-11151 GCA_015342065.1 Leptinotarsa undecemlineata
TATACCTGTTTTCTGAACCTCCCGAGACCAAACAGAATCAGGAGCAAATATAACGGATATTTAGAAGCACGGAGGATGGAAGTCTACAACAGTAGCTGAGGGTTACATCGATTAATGTATTTCTTATAAAAAAGGCTATTGCTGAAAGAATCATCCCAACAGCTAGATCCAGCATTACAGCATCGTCCTCTTCACTTCAAGAATTAAATGTTAAAGGTCATGAAATTGACAACTCAACTAGTTCAAATATATTACAAGGCCCTTCAACGTCGCAAGATTATTAACAGCAGTGGTTCTAATTGTACTAACAGAATTCAATTGTATCTATATCTATTGTTCATAATAAAACTTCTTTAAAAATTGAATGATTATATTTTGTTTATTACTATTTGGCCGAAAAAATCGTTGAAAAAATACTTTCAACATTTAGTGTTAATATTTTTAACACACTACTTTGTTAAGATCATCTTTAAATACTCTTGACAACCATTAAAAATGTCACTTTTAATGACAGTTGTACAAAAATTATATTTTTTTGGAGTGAAACGTCATGAAAAAGTTTTAAGTGATACATAGGTGAAAGCTGTTTCGAGAGAAGTATCAAAATTTGTTAAAAAAAATACAGGTGAGTTTTTGAAAAAAAAATTATGAGTGTTGACCTGAGGAAAAAGGAAAAGAAACGTCGTATGCATAATGTAACCTTCATGAAGTTCAATCAAAAACGTTTAGAATTTTTGTCATTTTGTGTAATAAAGATACCGAAAAAACACAATCAATGATTTAAATTGTTGCCGATTATTTCAAGATCGGCTCACGATAGACTGGATTTTCAAACCTGATCCCATTGAATTCAAAAAAGTACTTTTTTTCAGATTCAAACAACATGGTATCTTCTACCGAGATAGCAATAGTGTGCAATTGAGTTTGCCACCCGGTATGTCTCAGAAAAACTCTAATGAGTGAGTCCATATGCAGTATCGATACTCATAACGTAACTTCTCCTCAGTAACATGAAATGAAGTGTATTGATGAAGATGCAATCCAATTTAAAGCGCACTATGCGAATAGAATTTGTGTATGAGCTGCAGGTTGAATTACGAGTATTTCGTATTTCGACACGTGCAACACAGTGCATATTTTTAGTAGGTGACAGAGTTTGTATCATTACGTTTATATCGAAGCGATTATTGATAGCGACAGTACCATAGAATTAATGAAAATCTCCCAAATTAGAATTCAAAACAAGTTTGAGGTGTTTTAGGACAAGTCGAAACACTACCGACTTTTTAGAAATATATTTGATTGACCAAAACGGATTGTGAAATATTTTCAAATAATTTTAAATTTTTGATATGTTTAGCACTGAAAATATTACTGAGGTGTTGATCTACCAACAATAGTAGCCGCGTCTTGCATGAAGTTTATCGAGTAAACTTTTGTGGCTCTGCAACTTTCGTAGAGATCGTTCCTTGCAAGTAGCCATCGATTATTCCCTTTTGGTTACCTTTACCACCAATGCAAGAATCTCCCAGAGATTCATATTATCCCCAAGCCATACCATTTACTGTAAATCAGCGATCTATTGAAAAAAGCAAGATATTCAATATGTTGCTTTTCTAATTACACAACATATGTCACATATTCGCCGTCATTCAAAAGTTTTATAGCTCATAGGATCTGGAGAAAATTTTGGCTTTGGTGAAAATAAACAAATATAACGTTTATTTAAAGGTGATTGACAATGCTTCATGATGAATTTCACTAGTTCGGACTTCCATTGTCTCATATATAAAATGATTTGAAATCCCTGAAACAATTAAAAAAGGAGAATTAAAATTGAATAGCTGTAGATAACAATTATATTGAGCAAAAAAAACCTGAAATGAAATAATAGTGAAATAAAATACAAGCAAAAATAAAACAAATGAACAGAAAATAAAGAAATACAAAATGAAAATAATGATAAAAATATAAAGTTAAGAGATTCAAGCCAAGTTAGTTCAAGACGTTTCGATCCACAATCGTCTTCGGGTGATGACTGGACTGATTCCTTCGAGAGATGACTATTTATGGGTCGTTCGAGTACCTTCACTCGCTTTCCATTCCTTCCGCTTCACTGGTTCAGTGGGAGATGACCGTTTGGCGGGAGTTTGCCCATGTTTCGCTTGATGATGGGTTTCCATTTGTTGCGTATTTTTACGCTGGCTTGGCCGAATACGTTGTTGGATAACATGTATGCGGCTTCCTTGAATTTTCTCCTAAACCAATGTTTTTCTCTATGTAATATCTCAGCTTGGGACCACTCGATGTTGTGTTGATGGGTCCAAATATGGTCTGCTATTATTGATTTTCTGGTTTCCCCTCGCTGTATGTATTTCTTGTGCTAGGCAATGCGAACATTCAATGGCCTCTTAGTTTCACCAATATAGTATTTTTCGCACTCACAGGGTATGCGGGTGTTCGTGAGGCTAGGTTAGCGTTACCGGATCTGAAACAGGTTCAGAAATTATACTTGGAACCAATTCTGCTTATCATCTCCGATAATCTTCTGATATAAGGAAGTGCAAGCACTAGTTGTAACGGCTTCTCTTCCTTGCTTGGCTCCTGCTGTCTTTTGGCCAAAATCTTTTCTACCAACGCTTTGGAATAGTAATTCCGCTGAAGATCATTTTTGATAATGTTTAGTTCTTTCTCGAGACCTTTCTTCGTGTTACAGAGCCCGAAAGCACGGTCTAATAGAGACTTGATGATTCCTCTTTTAGTTGATTGATGGTGGTTGGATTCCTGGTTCAGATACTGTCCCGTGTGAGTGGGTTTTCTATATACAGATGTTTCCCACTTAGTGTCGGTCATCTCCACCAAAACGTCTAAGAATGGCAATTCGTTGTGGATTTCCTTTTCCATTGTGAAAGTGATGGAAGGTATCACGTTGTTGATGTGTTTCAAGAAGGCGTCTAGTTCAGTATTCCCATGGTTCCATATTATGAAGGTGTCGTCAACATATCTCAACCAGACTCGAGGTTTCTTGTGGGCTTCTTCAATGGCCAGAGTTTCAACCACTCCATATATATGTTGGCTATGACTGGTGAAAGTGGCGATCCCATTGTCAGTCCCTCATCTTGTATAAAGGTGTCTTTTAGGTGTCTCAGGAATTTCAAATCATTTTATATATTAGACAATAAAAGTTCGAACTAGTGAAATTAATCATGAAACATTGTCAATCACCTTCAAACAAATACTTGAGCGATAAAAATAGAATATGACTTGGATGGGCTTGTTTCATGATTTGGGGTTTACAGTTCATTTGATATTAATTTCAAATTGAAAAATAGTGCACTTTGTTTCAGCTCTCTGAATACCATATTACCCGTAATTAATTAGGTATTAAAAATCGGATTTTCTAGGCCCGTGACGTCACGGGCCTAGAAAATCGTAAAATTCATGGAGCGTATAAACAGTTTCTGATTTATTCGTGAATCGAAGAAAAATGACACTCACTTTCGACAACTAAATCTAAGGAACAAGTGCAAGAAATGCATTGGAAGGGATAATTAATTATACATGGGATCCAAATAACACAAAACACAATAGAAACGTTATTTTTGAAATATCTCCGGCCTTAGACATGTTCATGTTGTTATCGCAGAGATTTTAATAATGGAAGTGTATATAAACCCGTTAACGTTTAAATTCATGAAAAAATTCTCCACATGAAATAAAATGTACACGAAAACCATGGTTGGAAATAACTTCTACATCGAAAATCAGTACACAAAATCGAAAAATGTAGCAAACTGAATTAAAGTTTTTATTACAACTATTTATAGTTGGTATATAAGTTTATACATAAGAAATAATAATCATTTCAAATTCAAATGTAAGTGGTGTAGCATAGGAAAGTATCCTGTGCTATTTATCGCCAGATGGTACTAGTTGACCGTCTGTGAAATAATTATTGACAATTCAGCATTGGCGACTAATAAGCTTTTTGTTGTTTTCCTTTTTATTTGACCTTTCGTTTTTTATTTCAAACTTTATTCTGTTAATTTCGATGCCGGCACACCAAGTTGACAGCCCTTTGGGATAACATTTATTTGTTAAATCTTGCAAAGCAAATTTTTCTTCCTGGTGTTAGGTAACTTATAATTGTGTTCTTTTAAATGAATGTATTACTGAAAGTAGTAAATTTTTAGTATTTTGAAGTCGTTATCGACAATCATAAATAAACTGAGGCATCCTGATAACCATTTACTATTACCTAGAACCCATAGAAAATTATCCCTGTTACATCTTGAAAATTATTCCTTTTACAGGGGAAACGTTCTTTAATTAGAAAATTGTAAGAAACACATCGCATTGTAACAGTTGTATTCACACCGAGTTGACAACAATGACAACAAAAATGGCGCCTGTCAAATTGAATCACTATATTTCAGTTCTGTGATTGGATATTAAAAAACTAATACACTTGGCAACACTGCTATAGACTCGATCAATTTTATTGGTCAACAAACACGCTGCCAATTTAAATTCCTGCTTTTCGAATTATTCTTTTTTCTGCAAATATAAAGAGATTTTGGGACCGATTAGGCTTGATAAGTATAGTTATACCCCTAACTCGATCAGTCTAGAAGCAAACCAGGATCATTTTTAATAGCATGAAACTAGCCCATTAGTTTTGTTCGCATTATTCGACATACAAAATGTTTCAATTTATTTCATATTCAACTAGTTTTAATGTAGTTCAGTTGATAATGGCATCGAAAGCAGTTGTGCCTGAAATTTCAAGTACAATAAGTGTTTTGTTAAAAGAAGAACTATAAGCAATTCTCGTCAATGTATGTAAAAATCGTAAAGACTTATTTCAATAATGAATTGAAATCTCAGTTCTACGTCTCTCATGTCTAAGATAAGAATATGTGGCTAATAGTTGCTGATACTTTTCTGTCCATCAACTCATTTGTTCAATGAGTTATAGATTCTAGTCATTTTATTTCTAAGGGGTTATATCACCCTGCTTCGGTATAGATTTTGTTATAGTTGGGGATTAAAAATCTTGACAATCAGACACGATTTACGAATGTAGAAACGCCAGGAAGTAGGTTCACACTACGTCATTATGTTGAGTAAGTCAGATGTTACATTTGTAAGTTGGCTGGTTTTTTAAATCATCCATAATCTGAAAATAAAAAGGAAATTGTTGAAATCATGAACTAGTCTAGTAATTTTCTTTCTCAAGAGATTGATGAAATTCAAAATAGAGATTATATATCATGAGCAGAAGAAAATTACAAAACAAAGGACTTCATACCATCCTTATGGATATCCAGGAACTTGGACAATAAGGATGATGTGCGGTCAGTTCTCAGGAGCAAAAAATAAATGTTATGTGTACCTATACAGGCCAACTTTTCAACCAAATATTTAAAAAGCAATAATGGTGAATAAATTTGAATATATTTTGCGAATTATATGTACCCGAACGTACGAGGTGTTACGTTATATTTTTTATTTGTACAATAAAAAAATATTCTTTTTGGAGTTTGTGTTTTATTTACCAATGATTCATACAAAAGAAATTGTTCTTTCTGCATTATTGAACAAGAAATAATTATACAGACTTTGCAGTGTTGATGTGATAATTAATTAGAGAATTCTTTTCAAAGTCCTTAACTGAAAGAGGGCTGAATTGGCAATTCAGTTATTTATTCAAATATTTATTCAAATAATCATGATATACCTACTAAAAAAAATCTGTTTAAAATCTGTTTTTCCGTTAATCAGCTGTCGAACGACATAGTATACCAACGACAACTCTGAGAAGAAGAAACTTGTGCGAGCTAAGGACTAACGAGGTCTTACCTTTTAACGTGTAATTCCTAACACGGAAAAGTTCATTCAAAAACTTTTTCTGTTGGTGAGAATGCTAAATGTAGATGGCGTAACCAGTCTGGTGAATTACATTCGAATCCATCAAAGAGTAATTTCATTATAGAATTTTCATTGTTCGGAGAAAAATGTCGATAGTTTCAGATCTCGGTATTTTTGTTTTGTATTTCATACATTCGCGTCTAGATGGCAAAATAATCTGAATTGCCCTTTATAATTTGAATCTAAAAAGGAGTTTGTTTCATTATTATTCCTTATTGAGAAGTTTTTAAGGCATTGTAATCAATGCGATCTACTTTTATCAGTTCAAAGAATAAATGACATGAATTTCCGAAATGTAATTGTTTTATATGGACGATCAACAATGGAATTATTTTGAAATTCAAATTAGACTGTTTCATGAAAACTAGAACGAATGCCAGGGTTGCCAACATGACAAATTTTGCTCCAAGTGTCAGGAAATTGAGCTTAAAACAATTAACTGAACCTTTTTCCTGAAGTACGAAAAATCACCCACTAGCAGCGAGAGTAGTTCGGTTGGGACAAACATTGCCTTATCCTCATATAAACATATGGTAAAGTACAATTAAAAAAGAATGTTTTTAACACAAGAAGATGTTCATGGAGCAAAACTAAAATTTGAACTGCGAAGGATAACAATGTTGTAACATTAAAACGTTGGCTTGCATGCCGTTATATTAAAGTAACTGGAGAAAAAGTTAATTAATAGACATGTGAGTATACAGATTCTAGTAAAAGAGTAGCGGTAGATTCAAATTGTAGTAAAAGAAATTTAAAATAATTATGAATTTCAGATTTATTTCCGAGTTAAATATGAAGCAAATATAGATGGTAATAAAATAAATTTAATTAAATATAATAAATGAATTTAGTTTAATAAACGATTGAGGTTATATCTCATTCTAAACCTACGAAAAGTTTACTATTCATTATGTTTAGAGCATACATATGAATATTTATTTATTTTTTGCACTGTTAAACCCACTCTTCTCGAAGCATGTATTCATTTCTTACACCTCATTAATATGAGGTTTTATAAATGGTACAAAAAACACGTTTTCTTCCGGATATCGATTATCCGACGTACAATTCGCAAAATAGCAAACTTTTGTCGGCATTATACTAGCACAAAATAATTTTTCAAAAGAGATTTATATTTTTAAATAATAAATTAATATTATGTAAATAACACTGTTTTACATGTGAATAGTTTATGTTTGTCCCTACTACTAGTGCTGCCTCTCGTGAAACGTTCGCTGTACTATTCTCAGGAAAAAGGCTCATTGCAAAGGCTGCTTCTCAAAAGTCTGGAAAACTGCTCCGAACCAGGAAACTACACAAATTCTGATGCCTTATAAAGATCTGATCAGACTTTCTTTGGAGTATTGTTTTAACGTAGGGGGCTCCGCCCCTAAGCATATCCCGAAGCTGCTGAATAATATCCAGAAAAGAGCAACCTGCCTGATTGCAGACCCGAACATCATGTGCAACCTTGATAGCCTGGAACATCGATGAAAGGTTGGAGATTTATCTCTCTTCTGTAGATACGTTCACAGGAAGTGTTCAAGTGAATTGGCACATTTGATTCCACCAATAACGGTATCACCAATATCAGAAATACGTGACAGATTGTGGCTGCTCATCGTTTTCAACTCAGTACACCACTAACTTCACTATTTGGGAACTTTTCATTTAGAGAACTGCATTTATGTGAAATAAAATTTCTGAGAATGTTTTTCAAAATTACTTTTATCTTCAGCGATTCAAATTCAATGTGAATCGTTACTCTCGCACAGGCACCGCTCTCAGAGTGCCCTAAGGATTTTTTGTACTGGTTGTGTTTTGTCAAAAAAAAGTTACATATGCCTAGAAGAGCCATGAATGATTTTGAAAAAAGGAAACTGGATCACCGATTTGAACTAGTAATCCAGTAAGTAAGATTTCGAATTCAGTCAAAAGATAAAAAAAATCGGGTTTGAAGTCGGATTTTGATAATTCCGAAAATCAAGACGAAAAACTGTAAAATTCCGCCTTCAAATTAGGAATGTAGTAAATTTTAGTTCAAAGGAAATATGTGGCCCTTCTACACATAAAGATATTTCAAATTTTCGAAGTGGAATGTATTTTTGTGAAATTTGTGAGAAAAATGCTTTTTGGCTTTTACCTCTCCCTCTTTATAGAAAAAATGTAGGTAATTTCTAAAGGAGTAAAGAAAAGAAAGGAAGAAAAAGAAAGAAAAAATACAAACTGAAAAAAACCTTCCCGAAACAACTACTTTCACATCAACATTGGATTACACGAAAGTAAAAATATCTTCGAAACTATTGACTTCAAATTAACATTGAATCATACGAAAATCACTTTTTCCTGTTCAGTTTGCACTCCCAAACATTCGTTAAGGAATTGAATCAGATATTATCCATAGAAACGTTACACAATGTAATATATGAAAGAGCTGCGGATAAAATTTCACTTGCATGGAACACTATCGTCAATGGCGAACTTCAAAATTTCGGAATAAGACATTCGTTTCATTACCTCATCAGTAACATTGTGGTTGTTATTACAAGAATAAAATACTCAATTAATTCATGAAATTACGACCTTATGTCACAAAAGAGTTGAATCCACTCATGTCATAGATAACAGCAGGTAATGACATGCATTGGCTTATTTGATTTAATTAATCCCAGCTACAGTATTTTTGTTTAAATTGAAAGGGGTATTTTTAAGGAGAGATTAGTTTTTGGAAAAATGCTTTTTAGCTATCATTTCTGCATTGTATACAATGTAATACAATGGATCTACTCATCTTTGTAAAGAGTTTATTTTCAACTTAATTGTTTTCTTTCTTCCTTTGGAAGTTACCCACAAATTTTTGTACCAAGGTCGAAAAGTGAAAACCAAAAAACTTTTATTCCAAAAATCAATCGCTTCTAAAAAATATCACTTTCAATTTAAGCTAGATTGGTCTCTCTTCAATTAGTTACCAACTATTTGTCTTTAAACAATTCATATATTTCATGTTTCATTTCTGTGAGCTTACGTGTTTTGAAAAATGTAAATGTTTTTTAGGAAAGAAAGGTTTCGGCTTTCTCCTCCTTCATCTATATTAAAAAAAATGTGTGAATTTTCTGAAAAAAAAGTATAGATAATGTCATCAAGTAATTTTCAGGCACAAAGTAGAAAAAAGCCCACTCGAAACAACTTTCATGTAAACAATGTATAATTTGAGTTTTTTTGAAAAGAGAAATGAAAATTTCTATGTTTTATACCACTTTTAATTGTAACTAACGTTACTGCAGTTTCGTCCTATATGGTCATTATGATCTCCTACCACATAGTAACGGCTACATCTATCAATTTATTGAGTTTTTTTCTTTCAGTTTTGTCTGAAAGTTATTTTTACCACATTTTTTTTATGAAGATGGAGAAGTAAAAAGGCAAACCCTTTCATTCCTACAAATTAATCTCTTCCAAAAATATACCCATTTTATTTCAAATGATGTTACCAAATAAATACAGTTGTAAATAATATTTTTGATTATGTTTAAAAAGTTCATTCACTCCTGATTTTCAGACTATAAATTGAGAAAAAATTAATGACACATGTCCTTGTCCTTCACTAGGAATTTTTAAAGCTGCCGGTGACCTTAAAAGGCAATCTACCGATACCTTCCAGAGATGGTTTACACTATGACATAATAGCAAGAACAGCTGATGGAAAAAATCATTTTTCATTCTTATATTCCAAGAATGAAAAAAAGGAATGAAAGTAAAGGTTTATAAAAGTACCAAGATCAGAGGGACCAGCCGTCAGGAGTAATCGCGGAATGTTAAATCTCAGGTGTCCAAGTCCATTGTAAAAATGCAGGTGTGCAACTCTCTATGATGATGTTACCGTAAAATGAAGGCTGGGTTGCCGGATTGAAGTTATTTTCGTTCTCTTGAATACCTACAACAAATTCAAAATGAACAATTTCATATAATGACCAATAGAAATGTTCATTCAAGGAAAGTTCAATGAGTAATATGATAAATTTTCAAATAATTTTGCCGTCTTTGGTATCATAATAATCTATAAAGTTCTGCATATTACTAATGAAGAAAATTTCTTATGAACATATTTTCAAAACTTCTGTTTCAATGTTTCAATGTTTCATGGTGTTAAAAGTCATAGTATTTTTTATAGATATCTTTCATTTGATTTTTGTATTTATTTATTCCCGAGAAACTATACCAGTTTATACAGGGAATTATTTATACAAGAAATATTCATACATGAATATTTAACTTAAAAGGAGCTATTTCAGAATTGGTGTAATTAATAACAAAAAAAAACTAATATGATTAAGTAAATTCATGAAACAAATAGTTCTTCGACGATACTTTGAATTGTTTGTGTTGAAAAGTTGTTTAAGATCATTTAGTAATTGCATCAATTAGTCCCTATTAAAATACAGATATTCTGACTTCATTTATGTTACCAATTCGAACAACTGAAATATCAAGAAAAATTAGAGTTTTTATCTGAGCGTATATTTATTTTTTTGAAATGATCACTCCCACTGAAAAGTAATTGAGCAATTTTCTTCATATCCTGAAGACGCCAACTTGGTTGATGAAACGTGCAAAATAATATTGCATTTGTGCTTGTTTTCTAATTTATTTCACACCACAAATCCCAGTTTTACCATTCAACAAGAAATTTTAAATTTCTAAGAGAATTATGAAAGGATTTTATGCACTGCATTATTTATAAATTACTGCTTTTTCTAGTTACATTTTTTTAAACAAAATTCCAGTGTCGCGTCTATTTATTTGTTTGTCTATCCCAACGCAACAAAATCAAAAACTACCGAACGGGGTATCATACGGTTCTCACCAATAGACGGAGAGGTGAGAAATTCATTGGAATTGTTTGGAATAAGGCGATGTTATTTGTGAACAGTCGGTGAACGGTGATACTGTATCGGTGTTATCGCAAAATTAAAACTATCATCACGCATGATGAAGAAATGTTGCAATTGCTTTGGTTCTGCTCGACTCAGTAACTCTTTTTTGATGCTAAGTCGCATGCTGGTTTTGTGTTTTCTGTTTTGAATTAAAATTGATGGACATGAGTATACTTTTGTTTGAGTGCACTTTATCAAAGGTATTCATTAGTTTGGACTTCCATTATCTAATATTACATAAAATGATTTGGAATCCCTGAGAGAACCAATAAAAAAAATTAAAAAA
>WOGP01008572.1:0-11151 GCA_015342065.1 Leptinotarsa undecemlineata
ATGCAGAGATTTTCAGCCCAGCATATAAGAAAGCAGCCACTGTTAAGAACGCAACAAATGGTTTTTTTTCAACAGTTATTTGCCCCTTCAATGTAAACGTCTTTCCAGACTGGATATTTTGCCCTGCCAATGTTACTGATTTACCTAATTATGAAAGTATCCAGCGAGAACTGACGGAAGAAGTTGTTTTCATTGCTCAAGGACCATCAGGTGTAATCAGTAATAAGGAGAATTTTGATGAAAAGTTGAAAGTATTTCTGTGGCAGAAATATCACCATTACCTGAAGCGTCAGCGTTACAGAAACGAAAATATGGAGTTATTAATACCACCCCAGATATGCACTTAGCCAAGCAGCTAGTTGCTGAGCTCAAGCAATGAGGAAATCCACCAGAGCTGCAAAAAAGATCTTATTACCTGAAGAAAACTCTAAAAAGGATAGTGGCGATTCGGAAATTGAAAGTGACAAGGAGGATGATGTTGCATGTATATTTTGTAACGAATTATATTCTTGTTCCCGTGCGAGAGAAACTTGGTTACGATGTTAGACTTGTTTGAAATGGACCGAGACCGAATGCGCCGGCGTATCTGAAGCAACAAAACTATTTGTGATATATGCCAACTTTAGTAGGCAGTTTTACAATGTCATCTCACAAAAAATTGTGTTGATGAGATGGCATATGAAGAGTTTTTTTTAATTTTTATAAAAAAAGTATGAAGTTTTTCGGAGTAATAAAGTTATCTTTCAATAAATAAGTCTCTTAAGGGTTCACTTTATTCCTTACCAATTCTGTAACTTCAAAGTGCTATTAGTAATTAAGTATGGAAAAACAGTATGCCATCTCAAGCATACCTCCCCTATTGACATCTTTCCTTACAAAGACGTTACTTAAACAGGAGACTCAAACCATACTTTTCCATGACAAACTAGAGTCCCCGTGAGGATCTAATGAAATGCAATCGATCACCTAATGGGAGTTCGTTTCCTGTTTACTCATTACATAGCTCCATGCCAAAATACAGTTTGTGCAAAATTGATATATGTGAAAGGGGCAAAAATAAGATGATGTGTTCTCATTATAATAAATCTCCGGAACTAATTTCATTCTATATCTCCTGAACCAGTGATTAACGAATAGATCGGCTCTGAAGATGCATCCAAACATAGTATTTACAGATATGCTTGAGTCGATTTTTCATTTCGATGTCAGTAACTGTGTTTTGACATGGATCAGCTGAGAGGATTTCATCACAGAACATCATAAATGAAGTTTCTCTGACCACTATTAACCACTGGATTAAATCCACAAGAAAAACCACCATCTATTTCAATGAATGTTCAGTCAAGTCTTCATCCATGTCTTCTCAATTTACTTACAAAACAATTTGATTATTCTCGTATAGGAACTCTTAGTAACAAAGATGATCCATCCTGTTGAAACCATAAAGAAAAATATGACATATTTGGATTAACTAGGGGAGAAAGTACATTTGTCAGCATAGAAATAAACTGTTTATAAAAATTTCAAACAGATGTCTTCGTGAGGTTGTCCACAAAAAAAATTGTCTATACCCAGAATGCTGGCCCGAATATTTGTTTCTGGTTGCTGAGTAGGTATGTAACTATCGCATCCAGAGATGCTTTTTCTCAAAACCAGTATCTACAATTCTGACAGTTCACCACGAAGAGTAGAGATGGATTCATAAAAAATACATGATTGGATAAAAGTTCTTTCTCATTTTTTTCTTCCGTCAGGATCATCTTCACAATTCTTCTGTCGTATGAATTTTGGAATGATATCAAATACAAATATACTTAGACATTTTTGCTGTAACAATATCAAAAGAATCACGTAACTCACATCAAGGAAAATTATGAATATTCTCAATTCATCAGTAAAATTAAAGTAAAAGTGGTGCATAACTCATGCTACAGAACAGATAGATGTGCTTGCTGTGATCAAATTTATTTTCCTTCCCAACACACGCGACTTCAGGATTAAAAGTATGTGATATTGACTTCTTACAATTAGAATCTGAACTAAACAATACTATAAATTGCCGTTGGGAATAAATCTTTTGAACAAATGTTTGTGATTTGCTTTGAATTCTAAGCTAATGGCCTGTTATAAAAGAGAATAAAATCCCCTGCTTTAAAGAGTCTCCCTAATATTTTTCAATTTTGTGTCTTTGAATTTTTGTTCTACCTGAAAACAGATCAGATATAATTTTCGATGCAAAAAATTATTTAAAAATTTTGCTCTGCCAAGAATGTGAAAACATACAGCAACGTTTCATCTCTTCAGAAATGGGCATCCTGGGAACGGTGGGACAGTTCTCCAGGGGTAGGTACACAAACATTGAAAAAGAAAAAATAATATAGAACTTAAGACAGCCAGAAAGCCATCACTTTATTTACACAAATATCCTGTTTACAAAACTGATGTAAATTACAATGTAGAACTATACAATGTGTAAGGAGGACTGCCTAAAAAACTGCAGTCCTTTTCTCCAATTAAGACCAGCCCTAACCTCTAAATGAATGAAATGATGGGACCACTTGAACGCTTTGAAGGAAGTACACTAACCAAATGTTAACTTGGCGATAAACACAACACTCAGGGGGGATGGAGGGGGCTAAATCCCCCTCTCTTGATTCGCGGTTAGCACTGGTCTCCAGATAACGTTCAAAGCTTCGTACCGCATCGGGCACAAAGTGATAACAATTCTTTTAATTATCCTAAATATATGTTTATGTACATTTCATCAATTCCAAGTCTGGGTTCGGCAGATTCGTGACCAGTCGGATCCCGATTTCGATGTTTGCTTATCACAGCGGTGCTTTACTGAACAAATTGTTTACTTTTTCAAGGTAAAATCCGAGTGTCAATTGTTCTCAATTACATTTTTCAACTGAAATACAGCTGCGACCAACGAAATTTCTTAGATAAATCCATGGTCGGACCTTGACTGATCCTCATTTTTTGAAGGTTGTCAAAGAGAAGAGGAAGAATCGGGAAACAGTTTCTTTCAAACATAGATGGCGCTTTTAGGCTTTTTGTCAATTCACTGAAGATAAGCATCTGATGTCAAAGTTAGCAGAATACTTGGTGAATCCTAAGTAGCTATTATGAATGTTTTTCGAAACGACTGGGAAATTTCGTTGGTCGAGTTATTTCTTGCAAATCTCGACTGGTACAGCGACATCTGCCGAAACTTCCACTAAGACTCTATCACTAGTCATCTAATGCGCCTTTAAACCAAATCACAGGTCTACAGGAAGACAATAGTGAATTTAACAAAGAAAACAACACTTGCAACTTAAAATAAAGCCATCGGAGTGAACAGCTACAGCTAGGTAAGTCTTAAAAAAATAATATGCGACTCTACTAGCGTGAAAAAGAGCGGAAAGCTACGCTCTCCGTGTTAGGTAGAAAAAGAGTAGACGGAAGCTAGCCAGAGTCTTTTCAACGATTATCCTAAAAGGTAATTAAAAAAAAAGCAGGAAGTCTGACGCTTGCAGTTACCATCTATCAACAACTACGTCACCAACTGAAACAGAACAATGACAAGCGTTAACGAAAAAATTACGGAAACTGAAATCAACTCTCATGCCTGTTATTGCAACATTCAGGTTAGTGAAGGAAATAGAAAGTTATTCGATTCGGACGAAAATGAAAAATCCACATTTTTGGGAAGGGGGCACTCCAAATGGCTCGATATGTCTTCGTGACGAGCTATTTACATTCGGCATACAACTTTGGGTACTGCGAAAAATGAAAACAAAATATTAGAAAGTGTGTAATACAAAATGGAATGAATCATCAGTCATAACAAGTTACTTACTTTTTGACATTTCCCTGTAGAAGAATCTTTTTGTGTTAGATCACGACCACACAACACAAAATGTTAGTTGACAGCTTTGGAATGAGTAGAGAAATAGAAAATGTACATGGTGTGGAAGTGATACTGTGTAAGGCTGGAAAGTATGAATTACTTTTCAAATAAATTTAGGTGTCAGTTTCAATCTCTACTTTTTTCATATTTCCTCTAATTATTCTTTAGTGGAATATATTGTGGGAGATCCAACATCTCTTATCAGAGTTATCACAAATGCTTGGATAGATACAATAAATTTATTGAAAAAGTTGTTGAGTATTGAATTGTAACCTCACTTTCGGAATAACTGGACTGGATTGTCCGAAATTTTACAATCAAAAGATTCGAGTTGGCTGTGAAACTAAGTTTGTCAAAGAAATGTAGCATATTTTCAGCAATCTTTGTTTTCAAACTAACTTTTTACTTTTCTAGCATTTTCATCATGCAAGTAATGACATTGTAAAAGTAGTATTTTTCAAAAGTGAAAAATATATGAAACAATCGTCTCATTTCAGTTTCAACAGATCAAAATTATTAAATAAGTTGTTGAGTATCGAATTCTAACCTCACTTTCGGAATAACTGGGCGGGATTGTCCAAAATTATACAATCAAAAGATTCGAGTTGGCTATGAAACTAAGTTTATCAAAGAAATGTCGCAAATTTTCAGCAATCTTTGTTTTCAAACTAACTTTTTACTATTCTAGCATTTACTTGATGCAAATGATTGTTGACATTGCAAAATTATTATTATTTTTCAAAAGTGAAAAATATATGAAACAATCATCTCATTTTAGTTTCAACAGATCCAAATTATTGAAAAAGTTGTTGAGTATCGAATTCTAACCTCTCTTTCAGAATAAATGAAGAGAGCACTTTTTCCCTTGATTTCTTCTCAGTCCGAAATTTCACACTTCAATGATTTGAGTTGGCTGTGAAAACAAGTTTATCAAAGAAACTACAAAAACTTTCAGGAACCATTATTTTCAACATAACTTTTTACTATTCAAGCGTTTCCATCATATAAGTAATTATTGATATCGCCCAAGAATTCATGTTTTTTAAAAAGGGAAAAGATATGAGACAATTATCCCATTTCTGTTTCAATTGTTCTCACAAAAATTACTTATCATTCTAACCATGAGCTTTACAGTAGATTTTGGTTGTGTAACATAAACTTTAGAATTCACCAATCGCCACATTGATCTAAGAGTGTCATAACAGGTAATGCAGCGGGTCATTCTAAGGGACCACGTTTTCCTATCCACTGATTTGGATAATTGTCTTCTAGCCACTTTCAAACTAGCTCGTGGATAATAAACAGGTACACCATTTTGCCGAGACCTAATACTAGTTGAAAACTCATTCAGGCCAAGCACTAGAAGGTAGTAATAAATCCAGAAATATTTGATTTGTTTTCGATGGAATTTTACTGCATCAAAAAACAGCAACATAATAATTTACGTTTTAACCCTGTGATAATGAATAGACACCTGCACTGGTACAAAGACCCTGCAAACCCTAAGTGTTGGTATAGTAAAATATATAAAAGGTCACAATGGCGACTGTTTAAGGTATGACAAAATGGTTTAGACTTTCGTGGCTGAGGTTTTCAGTGTCACTGTTTTTCGAGTTTGAAAACCGTGGATTTTTGGAATTTCTTCCTGACGTTTCGCTGGCGCGAGTGGCTAGCTTCTTCAGAGGTTTAACCATCATGGCTTGCTATCCAATGACTGCTGTCCGATGACACAGCAAGCCATGATGGTTAAACCTCTGAAGAAGCTGGCCACTCGCGCCAGCGAAACGTCAGGAAGAAATTCCAAAAATCCACATCTTTCAAACTCGAAAAACAGTGACACTGTTCAAGGTATATTATAGTTTGTTGTATGATGGGATATTGTGTTTTAGGTTGTTTAGCAATGTTTTTGAAAACGCCAGGACTGCCGAAGTCCTTAGAGCAAAAAGCCACAACACAAAGAAAAAAATCAAATCTTTATTATTACCTTTTTTAATTCAACACTGCTCAATACATTATATACAAATTGTAATTTTTCAATTGAATCGTAATAAAAAAAATAAGTTTTCAGTAAAATTACTCAGGTTTTGAGAATATGTACGAAAAACATCTCAAATGGTATACTTGCAAAAAGTAAAGTGGTTCATTGTATGTATAATATTAGTTGCTTTTGTACTTGCGGTTATTATAAAAGTTAAAGTCACAATTCAGTTAGATATATCACAAAATAATTTTCCCGGGATAAACATGTCGAACGTTATTGATTATTTCAAATTGAACAATAAATTATTGATGCAAACAACTGCGGTATACGTTATCAACAAGAGCACTGGGTTCAATACCTAATCAACGTTGATAGTGCCTACCGCATTTCTAGACGAACCGTCAAGCTCAAAATCCTGCAGATCACAACCAGAAAACTAGGAAAATAACTATTCAAAAATCTGTTATTACCTATTTATTTACAACAAAATCATAATCGATTTTTTTTTTCATTGAAATCAACATTTTTCAAATGAAAGGCATTCAAATCATAGATGGTGAATTGAAAAATTCAAAAAATACATTGTGGAATTTGGAACATTATTATGGAATTTGAAATCGATTTTTTTTTCTCGATGCTACAAAGAAAGATCAACTGAGCGTTCTGTAGAAAATTTCATGAAAGGTAAAAAATTCTATATTATTCTATTCTGTATTATGTGTGAATATTTATCTGGCTGCATTTTATACAAAGCCTGATAGTTGGGTTATGATTAGTCATATGTCTCTTGGCCTCTTCAACTTTATTTCAATAACAGAGTCCCTATTATTGTTTTTTTTTCTCTTTAAAATTCTGTATTACAGGCATATTCCATAATGTGCTTGTGTGAGGTTAAGTGGTAGAACAAATCAGTAATTTTGAATTATTGATTTGAACTTTGCCTTTGACGTCAACACTACGATTATTAATGTTCCAAATGTAAAAAAATCTATATGTATCCTAGATTGACAGAATAAAGACACATTATTATTATTATTATAAAATTTTATTCCACCAGAGCATAAAACTGTCGTTGAAGAATTCCAGAAAGTTGAAGAGGCCAAGAGACATTTGAAAGCTGATAAACTGAATGCTGAGGAATCGGAAGATGAAGAAAAAGACGAGGACAAATATGTAGATGAGGTATAGCTGTCTTGTAGCTATACTGAAGCTATAATAAATAACAATTATAAATATATTTCAGTTTATTTTCTATATCAAAAGATGTAACTAGAACAAACAGGGGCTGCTCCCAAACACCAGAACCGCGAAATTTTTTTCGACGCATTTTCCACAAAGCAAGTTGGCATCTTCAGAAGACTGAATAGACTAATTAAACTTTTGAAGCCATCAATTTGGTTGGTACGTGCATTTATGAAACTAAACATTTGTTCATCAGAACACCATGCTTTATTTGATTATGCAAATTTAAAGTTAGGAAAATGAGGACAATCCCAAATATCCTTCCTCAGAACCACTTTATTTTCTGCAAGAAAACTCATTACGTGGATTCGAACCAAACGTTGAGAAAATCCATTTAAAAAAATTCACCTAAGTTTACCGAAGTGGGCAAAACAATTCTACATCTGTACATACATACAGCATTTGAAAAATCTATATAATTGCCTATATATGAATAAATTACACACCTGAAAACCGCTTTGTCAAGAATATTGCGCTAGCGAACAGCGCGGTAGGAAATCACGAAATTGTATTAATGAATATAATACAAATGAAAACATCAACTTCGTGATTCACTGGAACCCTCAGTGGTTAAAAGCAATCAATTATACGAAAAACAATTGGAATGCTGAAACTTTCAAGGTTAAACGACAATTACACTGAGAATTTAAAAAGTCACTCGAGATGCAAAGAATTCTTATACTCTTAGAGAAAAGTGTGTAAAACAGTAAGTGGATTGATTGTAAGTAATGATGTGGTTGAAACAGTTTACAGTGTCGAGTACGACTAACAAGAAGTCCTTTGTTCTTGAGCAACTTTTGACTATTATACTTTGCAAATTGCATAGTTGAAACCACCAAGTATTCGAGTCTGTTTCTGACATTTGAGATAACAAAATCAACTCAAAGACTCAACAAGAAAATACACCGGAAGAGACTCAGATCAAATTTGTTGCCTGCTACTTTTTCACCTTCCCTGGTAACTGAAAAATCGATATTTTCGGTCCAGGCAGAAAAAGTTTTATTATTTCTTCTTTGTCATTGTTTCTCCTCTAGACTGGGTCATCAAATTTCTCTCTTGACCAAGGATTATCAGTATAAAACAAAAAAAAGGAAGAAAAATTACAACCACTGCAAATTCATTATACCAGGGAGGATGAAAATGTTTTTTTGTGATATGTGTAAACTACAAAATGTAAAAATATGAATTGGAATCTTCGAGAGTTTGAGAATTTCCGCGGCTGCTTTTAACCATTGAGACGACGGTTTCGAACATATTAAGAAAATTAATTACCAGGATGGAGTCGAATTTCGAGCCCGCTTTTACACAGTAAGTACTAGTTCTACAAAGTCTAAAACTCGCACGCTTCTAGACCGTGCCTTCTCTAAAATCTAGTGAATATGGACGAATCGATGACTCTACTAGAAAATATCACACCCACGAAATACGCGTCAATGGGTACTTCAATATATTGATATCAAAATTCCCTAGATAACTTCTACTTGTAACACTGACAAACGAAGACGGACTCGGAATTCCACTACATTCTGCTGCGCAAACAAGTCACCATATATCGGTTTTGTGTACCGTGATTTTGTTTTTGCCTACGTAACACAACTCGACTTGCCTTCTATTCGACGATATCTCATTTAAATCCCTCGGTTCGGATGTTTCTTCACACAAAGACTGTCTGAATTATGTTAAATAAACTAAAATAAACACTAGCGTTACTCCAGTTGGGTTTCAGTGGGTAAAATCGGGTACCGGTCATAATTCAACTTCTGGTGAACGTAACTCCACAACAGTACGACACAAAATATATTGAACATTTAACAATTTACAAAAAAATCGACCCGGGAATCTACTAAAAAGCTCGTGAATGACACGCGGATAAAAAGTCACGATCAATGAATGAACTGCAAACTATAAGATGTGATCACTAACTTAGAAGAGTATCGGCAGTGCTGGCGGGAATCGAGACCATTCCATCGAAAATAATTTCAATTCCCGTCAAACCGGTCGCTTATAAAGCAGATTCAAATCCCTTGCTATGAATCCGTTCAAAATACGCCGTCAAAAAGGCACGTCCTCGAATACCCGCCAAAAAAAAAACTAACAGATCTTGGTCCAACTACAAAAATGTACACGCTGCACGTTTTTGATCTCTTCCCGAATTAGCACCCGTTTACGCACTAAGGCTGCCCAATCCTCGTCTAGGGAGGAGGTTGTTCGGCGGGCTTTTCATTTTTAAATGGGGCACACACGCAAAAAGCCAAAGAATACAGCCCACATTAGTACCATCCAGTGCACAGTGTAAATAGCGTTCTCACCGTCTGTGATTTTTCTGGCGACGAACTTCAACGTCTCGTCGAGTAATACTACTGGAATTGAAAATTTCATCACTGTCATCCACTCTTCGACTGTCAGCGGACACACTTGGAATACAACCTAAGAAGAAAACCAAATATTATACAAGCTGTTTAGAATGGTGACTAGCTATAAGCTACATCATCAGAATGAATAGAAAAAATTGTGGTATTCATTCAGGACGACGAATCATTACATATTCATCCTCAATATCTGACACAATAAAACATCCTTTTCTTTCACGAGTGAAAAACAGTTACAACTTTGAATTTGATTGAAGAGCGCCATCTTTTGGATGATAGCTTAAGCGTGATATATAGAAAAAAGATAGCCATACAAACGATAGTCGGATTCCAAATTCGGCGATTGAAGACTTGAGAACTATCATTTGACAGTTCAAAGTTGTTTATTATGACTGTTGCAAAGATTCTATTGTAAGTGAATTTTAACCTTAAACTGGAGATAACATGGATTCCTTTCTGAATCAATAAGTAGGTAATTTCAAATCGAGATATGGAATTAAATAAAAAAAAAATATTTTGTTCCATAATGTACGTGCATACTTACTGAAAGTACATCAATATAAAGAATGACGAAATGGAGGGTGAAAGATAGAGCCATGGATCCAATGAGCCACCAGTTAGACCATGGGGGCATGGCAATCAGCGACTGGTTTTCTGACAAGCTGTAAAATACAAACAGTTGGAAACATTACCTTTCTGAACTTTGTAGACATCACCGAGAAATCCGAAACGAATATTACAAAGCTCTAACCTGTTCATAGCGTTCAACATCTCAATAGTTACGAGTACAGACAGGGCCATCGTCATTGGATGGGGATCACCGAAGACTTTGCAATCGATTCCTTTGAAATCAGGTCCGCCTCCAATGCACTGCAAGTGATGAGTCTGAAAAAAGAATATAACAATCTTAAATATACAAAAAAAGCACAGTTTATGTTGGGGAAATACAATGATTAACATAATTCCAACTGAACAAGAGAGGAAAGGTATTTAAATTTTAAAAGGAATTTGTTTGATTCATTTGAATATACTCCTGATCAGAACGATCAGGAGTATATAAGTTAACTTCTGGCTCTTGCCCAAAGTTTATGTTGGTCAAATGGGAAGAACCTTTTTCCAATGAATTAAAGAGCACAGACATAGCTTCTTGACTGGAAAGATAATTCCACATTTGCAAACCATATTTTAGCAGGACATGAGTTCAATCACATATCATATATTATGGATCATTGATAATATTTGTGGTTCTTGAAAATCGTCAAGAATATCCCGAGTTTATTTATTCATTCATAAGCATAGAAAAATTGCTTTTAAAATGACTTTCTGTTAATGAAAACTCGTGATTTATAGCACAAATATCTTGGGTGCAAATATTTATGTGGATGCTTGGCATGAAGCAAAATGATGAATTACTTGTTGTTTAAAAATCGGAAACCTGACGCGCATAAATATTGAAGAAACATCAGAGTTAACAAAATCGACGTTATATTTCAAGAAACTTTATTTCATTTTTATATTGATTCTTTATTTCAAATAATTTATTATCGAACATTATTTAATCATAAGTGGGAATTATAATCAACCTTGTAAATGGTTCGCTTAACGACCTGATGAGTTTTTGATTTGTTTTTATAACAAGTTTTTAATATGTAATAAAATCATCC
>WOGP01008573.1:0-11150 GCA_015342065.1 Leptinotarsa undecemlineata
ATATATATATATCTTTATTTTACATTTTAAATAGCTTAAAATTTGTTTCTGCAAGTACAAAAAATTTTCTTTTTACTATTTTTTTGACGACTGTATACAATTTTTTTAATTGGCACACAAGAGAATAAACTCTACTCTACCAGCGAGGATTTTGTTCTCTATAGAAGCATGAATGTTCGCAGTGAAAATCAAAAAATAAAATCTTATGACTACATTCAATCTGTAGAGTCTTCATCTAACAATAAGCCTAATCTGAATAAATTAACACTATGTATGGTATGCAACCCCAAAATCTTCGGATTTTCTCTGATAGTATCATATAATAGTCTCACAGTCAGAGTATTGTTGAATGCAGTTCTTTTAGCACAAGAATATGAGAACGCAACTTGCTGTTCCATGTTTTCCAGTGATACTTTGCATTTTGGTCGAAAACTATCATCTCCGTTGACAACTTCTACTTTTGACTCTTGAGTATCATCGATAATATTGTTGAAATTTCTGGTGAAAGGATCAGGTACGGGCAAATTGAAACCATACTGAAACTTTCTATCACGCACTTTGTATCCTTTCTTTCTGCTGATCATAGCGGTAATTAAATTCTTCACAAACACCTGACATGCATGGACCATCAGTTCTGTTACACTCTCTTCAGCTCCTTCCATTCCGTTCTCCCAAGCAGCAATAGCTACTCGGCATGCAATGAATCCACTGTCTGGGATAAACAACTCAGCCGCAGCACTCCTATTTTCAAAGTCAGGTCTGGGAGTCATTGTTGGACTTGAAGGCTGCACATAATCAGCATAGTCAGCACATTCAAAAATACCTCTATCGGTGTTGCTTCGTGGAGCTTTGGGACGGCTGTTCGAACTGATTTTTGTAAGTATCGCTAAAAGAAAATGATTGTGACAGCGTATTTGATCCTCACTAGTTAATAACTTCCTGACGCTCTTGTCGAATTCTTCTTTTGTCACGGTGGTAGTGAAGAGAAACCATTGGCGGAGTAGATTGAAATATTCCTTTTTGAGATCTTCATTCAGACAGGCTTCCAAGTCTTTTCTGGCTTCGTTGAGATCTAAAAATCCAAAATAAGTCTAAACAATCCAAGAACATATGCTTATGACAATACCCATTTTCAAAGTTATTTGGAAAAGGTGAGAATATCACTTCATCTCACTTGTTCCTGCAGAACTATATTCTCACTTCTCACTATCCTCAATTTAAGTTCAAGTCACTGAACTGTGTTCAGTGGTTCAAGTAAACAAGAGTTTCTTTCTGGCCAAATGCGCCTGCTCGGAAGCAAGGGCCAACCAAATAGACAAGACAAGACAAGAGTTTCTTTTTTTGATGGCCTCGGCGTTCAGGGCTTTAGGTCAGTGACGGGACCTATTTGTTCAATTTTTACTTGTATTTTATTTCATTTTAGGTTTTTTGCCTAATATAATTGTTTTTTTCGGCTATTAATTTTTATTTTCCTTCTTTAATTTTAACTTTTCCTTTTTGAGTTATTTCAGGGATTTCTAATCATTTTATATAATATCAGACAATGGAAGTCCGAACAATTAAATTCAATTATGAAACATTGTCAGTCACCTTCAAACCATTCCATAGATTTATATGATACATATTATAATTTATATGGGCCATTCGAAATGGTTATTAACGTTACAAGGCCGATATGTAGCAAATAACAGAATACTATAATCCTCGACTGCACCTCAGATTATAATAACAACCAAATCCGAGGAAAGAACAAACCACGTACATTTGCTTTGAAAGTTCATGACAAGATTAACATTTAAAGGTTAGTTTTTCAAATCGTGCACCATATTAAAATATTACCTACAGATTTATAAAATTATTTTTGTTCTTGAGATGAAAGTCTGATGGATACACACCAAAGAAAGCAAAAATTTTATCTGAAGAAGAAGTAACTTAAGTTTTTGTTGGAGGCAGATGATCATATATGAGTGCTCATCAACGGTTGCTGGAACAAACCAAACCACTCTAAAGTGGTTTGTGGTTGCTGTACGTTAAAAA
Source organism: Leptinotarsa undecemlineata (assembly GCA_015342065.1). Classification (NCBI taxonomy): domain Eukaryota; kingdom Metazoa; phylum Arthropoda; class Insecta; order Coleoptera; family Chrysomelidae; genus Leptinotarsa; species Leptinotarsa undecemlineata. The sequence continues at coordinate 2,038 of WOGP01008573.1, forward strand.
ATTTTGACGGACTGAGGCTGTTTACTTTAACTTCTTAACTTCTCAGTTGTCATCTGAATACCGTTAAATCATAATAACAGTATGGGATAACGAAAACTGAATATCGGATGTGTTCGATTTTTGAAAGATCTCGACATAGAATCGAGATTTGACAAGCATGTAGAGTAAAGCATTCGAATATGATTTTGCAATGAAGTGCAAGGAGATTTAGTTGTAATTGCGCAGGATTTTTACACCTAGGGGGGATTACGAAATGTCAAATATATTAGCCGCCACGTTTATGACGTCATTGAAGAAAAATAATCTCTTTATTTCCTATTTGATACATTTATAATCTTGCAAATGTTCAAAATAATGGTGGAGGAACTAGATTAGAAACAGTAATTTTATCAAAATTTTCAACGTTCTCATATTCTTCTTTGAAATGTATTTACTTTTAACACTATAATTGCAATGAAAATAACTTGCGTTTCACTGATATTCTTCTTGTTCAATTATACAAATTTTTTTGGGTGTAATTTGCCCATTCAGTATTAGAATGATGATAATAATAACAATAAAACTGAAAATAATAATAATGACAAGAAACATTTATTTCCATAAATTTCCTTCCATTATAAGTACATTGAAATCAAGCGTAACTAGATGGCAAAAAGATAATACTCAAGAAAGTTCCAGAGAACTTTTCCATGACTATTTATAGCGGTTCACGTTTTGAAAAAGCTTTCTTAGTTCTAGTTATGACACATCACAGAGTTTGAGAAAAAAACGAATGTTATCAAATACATGATGTTAATATGACCAATATAAAAATAGTATTGAACAATTTCAGAACTGCTGCCTCGTTAATAGTTGATCTTCGTCGACATGACGCAGAATATCATAAACTTCTGCTTATAAAACGGCCTAACTTGAATAACAGAAAAAATTCCATACAATCTGCCTTTTTCATAAAATCATCACTACAAAAAAATCCCTCCACCTTCATAGGAGAACCAAGTATGAAATAGGTATATATAACACAAATAATAGGCACAGAGGCTTGTTGACATCATCCCTGTTCAAAATGAATTCATTCAGACGGACATTCAGTTACCAAATTCATGACCTTGATAACCAGATATATCTGAATAACAAATAATCAAGACGTTCAGAAATAACTACAAAAAATATTATTGGATTCTCAAACACAAAATTGACTTCTTCTTTCAAAAAATGCTCTGTGTTTTCTACATGAGTGATATATTTGATCCATGATACGAGTTCCCAACTTAATAACAAAGATACAAGACATTTTTTCAGACTTTTTTCATTTTTCAACATAATCTTGTTTCAACTCTAATACACTCCTGCTCCCAGCGATGTAACTCGTCCAAATAGTACTCTGCGTTTTTCTCTGCAAAATAATTGTTCATGAAGGTGATTCCCTCTTCATTAGACTAAAATATCTGTCCCTCTGAGCGCAATTTCTAAATGAAAGAACTCACAACTTGGGGCTAGATCTGGTAAGTAAGATGGATGGTCGAGTAGTTCAAACCGTAATTCCTGGATTTTCGCGACCGTCTCATACCGCTGAGGTGTGAGACGGTGCGTTGTCTTGATGAGACAGGTTTTCCTTCAACTGCAAATGTGGCCGTATTTCTGCAATTTCTGTCTTCAGCTTGTCATATAATGATGCGTATTTTTTTCTTTTAGAAGTATAATATAACCGATATATGTATATACGATTTTATCTATTATAATCGAATATACCGACCGTTTTCAGTGTAATAAATGCTCATTTCTGATTAATTTATTTTCTGAAATTGATTTGGCAGCGGCTGTCACCAGATGCAGATTTCTCCGCATCAAATTTTGAATATCAATGCAGGTCCGAAAAAGCTGTAAGAGGGCCGGTCTTTCTGAAACCTAACTACACGCGTGTACCTTTTTGATATTGTTTTCCGTCTAAGAGCCACTCTGGGATGAGGCAGGAGGCTAATACTTAAGGCTAAAGGCCTTTCAACTATCCTGAAATGGTGCGGGACTTGCTCAATTGTCAGCCATTAAAAAACAAGAAACTTCAGATTAGGCTTATATTACAAAACCAATAAAAAGAATTAACGGGTATGTTTATAGACCATAACAATGCACTGTATAAATATATAACATGAACGTCCAACAAAACAATAATCAAAAATATTAGAAAGGTAAGATCAAAATTTTACAAGAAAGCACGTCTCAAATAGCTGATTGTCAAACAAAAATTATCTCTTCATCAACTTGTGAAATGTTATGTTTTTTCTCAAATGGTATAATTCCAACTTACATGACAACCTAAATTACTCTATTCGAGTTTTTGCGGACATTTACAATTGAAATTGCATGGCCGCCGTACTATTTTTTTAGTTTCAAACCCATGTGTTCTAATTGCTGTTATTTACACATAATGAAAGAAGTGTAGTGTGATTTATTACCCTTCTTATATTGTTCCCAAAACGCCACAACAGTAAAACAACTATTACAAAATTGAAATGATATCTTCTCTCTCTAAACCGACATGGGGGTTAGTAAAAATCCAAATTGACTCACTGGTCTCCCTCTCTGGTACGGTATCCGTGTGAAATGCTGATCCGTTCTGAGTGTCACCAAACGAAACAACAATTAACTCACTGACCGCAATTTACCGTAATTCCACTATAGCAAAATCCCTTTACGGAAAGTCCCTTGTCGCTACTCTCCTAATTAACTCTCGATTGCGAAGGAATCTTTTTGCAACTGACTTTTCAACTGACTTTCGTAACTTCTTTATCGCAATTCACTTTCGCGACCGACTTTCCAAAACTCTCTTCCGCAGCTGTCCCCAATTAACTTTCGCAACTCTCTTTCGCCAAGGACTCTTTTCGCAACTCCTCTATCGCAAATCCCCTTTGCCAAAATCCCTTTTCGCTACTGACTTTCGCGACCATTTCGCACCTGTCCGATCGCCACTCTTCCAATTAACCGACTATCTCCCAAGTTCGAACAACTGTTCCTAACACTCCTACCTTGTACCGTTCCCTGATTGGTCTGATCTCTGCTTAATATTCCTGAATTTTTCCACAACCCTTTCTACTCAAGACCTATGTTTTCTTTTCATCGAAGTCATTGGTCAGTTTTTATTTCAAATAAATTTTCGAGCCCTCCTATTCAGATATGGCCGAACTTCCTGTCCACGAAGCTGAAATGCAACCTCATAGCACTTTTTTGCATTCCCAGTATTATAACTCATCAACAGGATACGTTTGTTCAGTCTACTCTGAACAAACACAACCATTCATGATGCCGCTAAAGATCACCAACCATAAATTAAATTCAACGCTTACTCTGTTGGACAAAATAAATATCGATATCGAAAAACCGAGTGACCGACCCCGATCTTTATGAATAAAATGATATTTTTCGTTAACTATCGCAGTGGCAGTTATTACAGAAGATAATCGAATGAAATATCTCCGTGACTATCCTAGAAAACATTTGCCATCACTTTCTCAGCCGATTATACAGTTTTAGCTTGTTTAGGCCGATTCCTCCTTCACAGTCCACTGTTTGGAATGTATCGGGTGTGTAATGGTGTATCCAAGTACCAGCTACAGTAATTGTTCGGTGTCAAAACTCGAATTTATTGACCTAAATTGCGCCAACACCGCGTTGGAAATGTTCATTCGAACACGTTTTTGATCTAACGTAAGCAAACGCTGCGCCAAACGCGCGGAGAGATTTCTTATGACTAAATGTTGATTCAATATGAGACAAACACTTTCTTCTGACAAGTTCATAACCTCTTCTATCTCTCTCACGTCAATTCGGCAGTCGTCTAGCACCATTTAGTGAACTTTGGCGATGTTTTCATCGGTAGTTGCAGTTTTTGGTTGTCCCAAACATCTTCCAAGCTCTTACGGCCACGTTTAAAGTCAGCTGCTCAAAATATCAGTGTGGTAAATTATGGTGCACAGTCCCCATACACAGAATCCAACTCATCTCTGATTTGCGTAGGCGTATTGCCTTTCAGAATCGAATATTTAATGACAGCTCGATACCCGGTTTTGTCAATTTTTATAAAAACAACCACATCAACTCACTCAAACGACTGTTACATAACAACTGTGCATTCTAAATGGCTGAAACTCTCGAGAGATGAAATTCACTAGCTCTTATTTTATGAGTGGTGGTATCTTTATGTTTACGTCGGAAACTTTTCAGACCTCTCTCGTATGTAATAAGTAAAGAGTTTCAGCAGAACAGCAAATCTTGTTACAGTAAATATCACAAGACTTGAATTTCGTCCTCAATTTTGATATAATCACTGAATACTATTTGTTGCAATAATTTATGCTTAATAATAAAGACTACTATCATTACATTCATTTCCTAAGGTATTAACATTGATTCTTCGATCATAAGTTGCATAATACATGTTTCTCATAATAATGAATAATTTCACAAAATTATTATAAGTAAAAGTAAGTTTTCATATTGAATAAATGTAGTGAATTGGCTGAGAGAAATGATACCTACACATTTTATTACCGGTCATTGAATATATACGAAACCTCAGTAAAATCAAAAGTTATTTAAATGCATTTTCGAAACCTGCTCTTATGACACTGATATTTCATACTGTGTAATTTATTCCGCATAGAATTGAATTGATTAGTCCTTAGTGGTGATGTTTGATGTTTTCAGTCTGTGATAGTGTTTAAACACATTGTATCATCTTTATTATTCCATACAATATCAAATGTTTATGAATGAGAATTAACTGAATTTAAAGAAATATTGAACAAGAAAACACAAATAATCAATATGAGCAGTCAACATTAGGTTCATGAATAGATATTGGAAACTAAAATAAAAATTAGAAAAATATTGAATAAGAAAATATAAGTAAAATATTTAATGTTATAATTATCCAAATTTAATATAAAACCATTTCGATGTTTCGTGCAAAACAACCTTCTTTCTAATGCCTACTTTTGGGGTTTTCCTGAATATTCATCTTCACTTGATAACAAGGGTGGAATAATGATTTTTCCTTTCATTTCAAGTTCCAGTACTAAAATAAAATATTAAACGGCAACCCTGTCCTCGAATCATCGAATCCTAATTTTCAGTGAAGATAGGTTATGAGAGGTGTAGTAATAAATTGGATTTCCATATTATGATTGTTTCTACTTTTTTACTGAGAAGGTACTGATCTTTCGTTATGAGAATTTTATTGTAGCGCTTTTTTTTAGGACTCAGTCACAGATAAAGTGTACATCTCACCTTTTAACACACAGAACTTCATCTAATGTAGAGCAAAAAATAGAAATTCCAAAGAGAATACCACGATCTCCTACCGACATTTTACGTGCTTTAGAAAGCACCATTTCGAGAGATCCCACAGCTGCCCATTACAAGTACCACGATGATCCCTATCTCATCCCTATGTCAAATATCGGCAAACGCACCTTTGCTATGGCCCAAGAGGCTGGTCGAAAAGCTGCTCATTGGATAAGGAGTGAACACGCAGACTTATTCAATCACAGGGAAGCTGATCCTGTGATTCAAGCATTTCTACCTAAAATGATGTATAATGAGAACAGTAAAGTCACAGAAGGGGATCTCATAAAAACTATTTCGGATCAGGAAGTCTCCGATTCTCAATTGGTCTATAAGCTCTTGAAAGAACAAGGAATTCCAGTTTCAAATAAGTCTTGCCAGGCATTGCTCGAATTATTATGCTACAATAATGGGGAAGATGTGCTATCTAGTGAGTATATTGAAGAAAGGTGGTTCAAACAAGGGACAAAATCCAAGGAAAGATCAAGAAAAACTTGGAAGTTAGTATAAAATTACATAGTGAGCTAAAAATTCTTTTACCATTGAAAAAGTGGAAGAATCACATTTTTTTAAAGGACATTTGTTTCCATTTATTCTTTGAAATACTTCTTGTGTGGGAGTTGATGTTTCTAGTTGCTTATCCGAGTTTTCATCCTTCCACAGCCTAAAGAATATACGAAGTTAAATCAACTTAAGTGTAATAATTTTCAGACTGCAAATTTTACCTTGAAAAGTTACTGCATAATATAAATCACTGAATAGTTCAATTAATCTTTGAAACACAAGTAATGGACATAAGGCAACTATATACTGTACAAGTATATGTGAAACAATAGTTAAACAAAAAAAAATAAAAGTACTCGCTCATTCAAACTATACGAGACAGAAAAATAGGTATGTTATTCCAAAAATGAGAAAAACAGTTGGACAAAAAAGTGTTGATTACATAGCTTGAAATTGTGCAATACCTGCCGGCAGGACCGTAGCAAAAAGAAAAACCAGGAGACAGAGGGAATCCAAATTTTCCCAACCCCACCAGCAAAATTTCCCAACTTTTGAAAAACTGAAAGCCGAGGGATTAGTTACTACTATAATATATTAATTTTCTTATTTAGCTATCCAAAGATTGGCTGAATGCTTTTGCCCGTTAGGGTATGCACAAACAAAAATGAATTTTGGTAATTATAAAAATAATAATGGGAATTATTCTACTTTGGTCTTCCACCATATCCACCATGTATAGGAATATTCAATACAAATGGAAGGAAACAACACTTAAATAATGTTGTGCTTATTGTTTTCTACTATTATTTTTTCTATCTTCACGGTCCAAAATTTCCCAACTATTCCAAGTCGAATGAACAGGGAAAAGTTGGGAATTTTGTAAAATTGTAACTTCAAAATTTGTGGACTATTCAACTGTTCTCTTACTTGGAAGAAATTAATTTTTCTGAAGTTTTCAAATAACTCAGAGTTTCACAGTATGGGATCTCCAAGTTATGCATGTTGGGAAATCCCAACCTTGTTCAGGTTCTTTTCCTTTCCGTATTACCTTTCCGTTTCTTTTCTCTCATTTTTATTTTTTTTGATTTTCATTTTTTTTTTTATTATTTATTTCTATCTTCACTTCCCAACTTTTTCCCAAGTTGAAAAAGCAGGGGGAAGGCTCTCCCTATCCCCCCCAGGCGACGGCCCTGATGATCGCTCAAGATGATGAAGTCTTTCAAATATGTGAGCAGATAAAAAGACCTGAGTGTTTTCAGTTTGAGTTATCCGGATTGATCCATTCCAGGCGGTCGGTGGCCAGGGCGGTTCGACGTGGGTTCTTTGTTTATTCACTTGAATTGACTGCCGTATTGGTCTGTGGTTCAAGACCTAGTCTGAACGATCGATTTTCACTTGCTATCGTCCAATCCGTGTTAGGAATCACACGTTAAAAGATAATACCTCGTTAATGCTCAGATCGCACAAGTTTCCACTTCTCAGGGTTGTCGTTCTTAGGGGTGCGACAGCTGGTTAACTGAAAAACAGATTGTTTTCAAACAGATTTGAAATATGTCAGGAATCACACGTTGAAAGGTAAGACCTCGTTAGTCCTCAGCTTGCACAAGTTTCTCAACTTCTTAGAGTTGTCGTTCGTTTGGGGGTGACAGCTGATTAACGGAAAAACAGATTTCAAACAGATTTACGAATCCCCCAGCAAAATCACAAACACGAGTTTTACCGCAATCGAAGAGCATCACAGTGCAAAAGTATCGGGCCATATACACCATCACAATAAGAAATTAATGAAAATATTGCAAAGTTTCGTTTTGAGCTAGGTGGATTGTACGTCTCATTGTGATATAATTGTATGTGAATAGTATAAGAGCGTTCCCTAGAGAATCTTAATTCGAAGTCAAAATATCCTAAATTTTCACTTTCATTCACCACTAGCAAATTATCATTAGCGATGAAAGCTTAGAAAGTTTCAAGAGCAAAAATTCAAATTTTTTTCGTACCGAATAACATGACCACTGTTTATTTTCAGTTTAGTTTGAGTTCATTTGCAGACGAAACACGAAATACTATATACTCAAAATCAGTATTTAAATTGTTGGGCTTCTTGTAAGTTCTAGAGAGGAAAAGACAGACATAATCGTGAATCATCTTCGTAGTAGTGTATTTTGCATCCACGGATTGAAATATGAAAGTCAAAGTGTACGAATTGAATAGCAGGGGACCTAAGAAAGATCCCTGTGGTACACCTCTGATCAAAATTGAGGACTTAGAAATTTCAACGTCTAAAGTTACACCTTGCCGGCGGATAGATATATAATTATCTACCAGGTAGACAGAACAAATAGAGAAGTAAAAAAAATCTTTTTTTTTTGCCGAGGATATCATATAGTTGAGCAATACTAAGCATGTTACGAACTTGATAAAAATTAATAACAGGATAATAATTGAACAATTTTCAGAAATGTTTTTTATTCCGAACGCGTTTCGCTAATACCGATAATAATAGTACACTTTGGACTAAATTTCTTATATACAACAATAGTAGTTACATCTCTTGATTTGTTGATGGTATATGAGATAACAGGTTAATATTCAAAATAAATAATTGATTATTGGCATTATGAAATCACTGAATTTTTTCTGTATCTGCAGGTTTGTAATTGATCATCTAGCAAAAAACGGAAAGATAATCAGAAATTCCATCACTATCAAACATATCCAGTGAGATGACCTGTTCTGGATCTGAAACTATCAGGATATATATTTGGGTATTATCAATAATACGTGTCAGCAATAACTGTTTGAGATTATAAGAAGTCCAAAAAGTATTATTATCATTAAAGAAAGTACACTGTAGGTAGATTAGGCCTGACAGATAATAAGTCTAATCAGAAAACTTTTATCGCATGTTCAGTTCAGTTTTTTCACGAATGTTCTGTTCACTTTTACGTAGAACGATGTTTACAAAATTCATGTAAAATCGTGCAATAGATCAAACTTCAGACTCACCAAGAGTATGACATAATTACCTTCCTGCTATCGCAACTTTAGTTAAACTACGTGTTTTCTACTCACTTAGGAAAAATTCTCGAACCAATATATACACGTCCTTTTGCTTTCAAGTTTATCACTACACTTTTTGACGTTCGACGTAGGAAATTCTGAAGGTTTACTGGCAACTGAAAATAATCGAAACGCCACTGTAAAGATATCTGTCTGTTTAAAATCTGTTTTTCCGTTAACCAGTTGTCGCACCCCTACGAACGACA
>WOGP01008574.1:0-11150 GCA_015342065.1 Leptinotarsa undecemlineata
CGTTAACCAGTTGTCGCACCCCTACGAATGACAACCCTCAGAAGTCGAAACTTATGCGAGCTAAGGATTAACGAGGTCTTACCTTTTAACGTGTGATTCCTAACACGGGTTGGACGATAGCAAGTGACCAACCAGCGACCAACACGGCAGACAATTCGAGTGAGTGAACAAAGCATCCACGCCGAACCGCTTGGCTACCGACCGACCGACAAACATTGAATATATGGGATTTAATTGTGAGAATCACAGGACAACAATTCAATTCAAGTCTTTGATAATCAATAGTCTTTTTTCAAGACGACTTGAATATTTTTGCATTACTTTTTATACCTGGATATTGTGAGGTGATTCTTCAACTGATGACTCCTATATTTTAATTTGTCTACATATTGCAGAATATTCTTAAATATACCCTGCTATGGCCTTTCCTCGAAGTCTGTTCAAACCCACCCACCCATTTCGAACACCTGACGAACATGGCCCCTCCACTGATTCACTGGTCTAACAGAAGGGGTCAAATGTCTATATCGATCGGCAGTTTAAATTACTCACTGGAGGCGGCTTGGATTTCTCCTAGATATTTTACATGACTCAGGATATCGTGACTTGTTCGCAAATAGCATTAATTACCACAGATTTGTAACGACATAATCCTGAAATATGATATATCATAATTGTATGTTGAACATTAATTTTATTTCAGTAGAATTTATGATATAAAACACGGTCTGAAAATTCTCACAGAAAGAGCAGTTGCATACATTTAAGACACGACCGATTATCGAAAATATCTATAACAAAATTTCATAAAGCACTTTTTATATTATGTGTAATGTCCGATCAGATGAAAAATTATTTCATCAATTTGGTCAATCATGTTTCAAATTGTAACAAATTAATAAAATAACTGTCTTTATTACAACACTTGTTATTACAACAAGAGTTATTACAACACTCAGCAACTAACGCTTAATTTATTTCCACTATTTGAATTTTTTTGTTTAGCCGCTCGATTTACTTTCAGAACTGCCCTCTTGGGTCGGGAAGACGTGCTTATATCGGTAACGATACTTTCTAGAATTCTGTACTCGGTTCGGTACTGGAAAATTACCGGTGATTCCCGACTGCATTCTGTAATGTAATGTATTTGTTCGGCTGGCGTATCGGTCAGGGACGGCTTCAGATTCGTTACAATATCGACAAAGCAAGATAATATCAGGGATTTTGGAACAGAAGGCCCATAACTATAAATCTTGCAAGATTTGAATAGAGCTTCCGCAACTTTTATTGCTGTTCTAATAAAATTATTTGTATATGTCATGGATTTCAATTTATTCCTTTTACCAACTAACTATACAACATATTGAGATATAAAAAGTAATGTACATTCACCACTAAAACCAGGGTCACTAAGTATTTCCAACTGATAATTACAGCTGTTTCATTTCGGAATATTTCCGTTCAAGAGTTAAAGTCTTAAAGTTATAACAATTACATTGTTATATACAATCTACTAATCTAATAATGTTCATGATACGATTCATATCATCATAATCATTGAGTTTATAAATGTGTATGGTAGTATCTTCTATCATTAACTTTTTTATGAAAAGCATTCACACATATTATGCAGGGTTTTTCTTTCAACTATTTAGTTTAGAAACATTTCATTTCGTTGTTGATTTTTATTTTTTTCTATTATGATTTATTGTTAGATAATCAACTTTTCATAACTTTATTATCGAGCAGTCGTACAGAATATCCATCAGCATGGGTTTTTGTGTTGATTCTTTTATTTTAACAGTCGCCAGATATTTCGAGAAGGTACTCCATGGTTAAGGCTGTTATGTATTAAGGCAAGGGCCCAAGTTGTCTACCCTTCTCGAATATATTTATGACAAAAATTGCCAGTGGTGATTTCTCAAGAGGTAATTTCGAACACATGTTTTAGCCGATGCATTCATTCGTTTCTGAGATTTTCGACCGCGAACTAGTACCAATTCTATTCATTCTCCTCGTCGCAAGATTGCACTAGTTTTCTGTTTGGTCATTTTGTTGGTGTTGCCGATTGATTAATTAATAATTCACCTATCACCTGTCCCGACACATAGGTTTCAATAAATCTTGAAATATTCATTTTGAGGAGTGAAACGTTACCAAAATAACGCGTAACATTATTTGCTTTGCTCGATAAAGCAACAAAAGTTGCGGAAGAGTGTACAGTTTTCTGGTTCAGAACAGTGTTCCAAGATTTTGAGAAGCAGCCTTGGCAATTCCATCGACATGAATGTGCCAAGACATATTGGTGTCCATTTTAACCCAACAAATTTATCGAAGCAGAAAGTGGAATTGTCTGACCTGACATTAATATATCCGGTTCGGACACATTTATCTTCTTGAAGAAAACCGATTCCTGGGTTTTCGTGGCATTAAATTGATTCTGCTTACTTCCACCCCAATCCGAAATCACTTCTAGATCCTCTTTAAGATATGCAACATCCTGCTGCCGGCGAAGATGTGCCTCTGTAGACGATGTCTTGGAATCCAAATGAAATGATGAGACAAGTGTGCTGTTGTCAGCAAAGCAATATATTGCATTATTTGCAATTTCCATTCAACAATCAAAAATAGAAAAATTCAACTATTAAAACGAGTTGAAAATTAAAAATTATTAACAAGAAATTAATATTATAAATTAATAGATTCCAAGCCAAGTTACTTCACGACGTTGTTAGTATCCACAATCGTCTTCGAGTGATAACTGATTTTATTCCTCCGAGACCTGACTATAGGTCATTCGAGTGATTTCACGTATCCCCTCTTCCCTCTCCTGCCTCATCGGTATTAGCCGTCTGGCGGGATTTGGGCATGTTCCTCTTGATTATGGGTTTCCATATATTGCGTGTCTCTCCGCTAGCTTGGCTAAATGTATTGTTGGACAACATATATGCGGCTTCTTTGAATTTTTTCCTAAACCAATGTTCCTCTTTGTGAATGATTTCAGCTTGAAAACACTGGATATTATGTTGCTGAGTCCAAACATGCTCTGCTATTCTTGATTTGCTGGTTTCTCCTCGCTGTGTGTGTTTCTGGTGCTCGGAAATGCGAATTTTCAATGGCGTCTTAGTTTCACCGATGTATGATTCTCCGCACTCGCCAGGGTATCCGGTAAATGCAATTCTTGGAATCGCAATCCGCGTTTGGTATCCTGGTTTTTGTGAGGCCGCTACGGATAGTGTTTCCAGATATACAACAGGTCCTGATGTTATACTTGGACCCAATCCTTTTTATTCTTTCCGATAATCCTTTGATGTAGGGAAGTACAAGTACTGGTTGTGACGGCTTCTCTTACTTGTCTAGCTCTTGCTGTCTTCTAGCTAAAACCTGTTCTACCATCACTCTGGAATGACTATTCCGTTGAAGGTCATTTTTGATGATGCCTACTTTTTTTTCGAGACCTTCCTCTGTAATACAGAGCTCGAAAGCACGGTCTAGTAGAGTTTTGATGATTCCTCTCTCAGTCGATTGATGGTAGTTGGATTTCTGGTTCAGATATTGTCCTGTGCGAGTGGATTTTCGATATACAGATGTTTCCCATTTAGTGTCGGTCATCTTCACCAATACGTCTAAGAGAAGCAATTCGTTGTGGGCTTCTTTCTCCATCGTGAAAGTGATGTGCTTCAGGATATTGTCTATTTCTGCATTCCCATGGTTCCTTATTATGAAGGTGTCGTCTACGTATCTCAACCAGACTTGGGGCTTCTTGTGGACATTTTACCATCTTTATATACTCCTCTAACAGTGGGCAATTGCGTGACAATATTCGCCTTTCTTATTCTTACATTCGTTTTGGATCATTTTGTTTCTCCATTGCTTCCAGTATAAAACGGGCCTTCCACATTCATGTTGTCAAGTCCATTCTCTTCTTCATCATCGTTTATCTCTTGCTCCGTTTAACTATTAAAGTAATTTTCACTCAAATGATAATTTTTTCTTTTCGTCACTTGAAACTGAATTTTCTTGTCCAGAGATCTCTTCTTTCCACAAACTTAGAAGTCTAGCGATATGTACTTATCATTCATAAACAACCTGCAAGTAATAATATTATTATATATCAAAAAGCTAAAAATTATCGAAAACAAAATGAAATACCTATGATATACTAAAACAACAAGATTGTTGGTTTAGTTGCGTATACACTCTGATGGGGTCTGCCAGGCCCGGTCACTAAGATGCCTATCAATTTTCGCACTTGCACGCTACGAATGTCGAAACGGAACTGGCACTGGAAAGAACGAGTCAGTGGAGGCAGCTACAGTGGCTCCCGCCGTTGAAAGTTTATTCAGGTAAACACTGTAAAGAGTTTATCATACCTCTGGGCCAGTCAGACCCCACCAGACTTCCGGAAGGTTAAGTTGCAAGATTCCACCTTTCCATACAAACATTGAAGTCAAGGTAAATAAAAGCTTTCAAAAAGCGATTCAGGTGTAACTCAATGTTCATATTGCAATGAATCTAAAGCCGCCCCTAACTGTTATCTCAGACACCAAACATATGCCTCACCACGAAAGGAATGCGATTGACTAATCGCCATGAAAAGAATAGATGAGTACCGAAATCGCTAGAGGTGTCTGGAATGTTTGTTACCAATATAAAAGGTCGGGTCCTCGCTCAGAGAGGGAGTCTGTTGCTAGAAAGTGAAAAATGCGTTTAAAGAAAGAATTATAAACGTGAAGATGAATTAATCGTTAGTTACCAAGTGTTGTATATAAATTACTTGTGATAGTGAAATATTGTTAAAAATATATTTTTGTAAGACAGTTAACTCCATAATTCATTACAATATGTTTGAAATTTGTTGTCTAGAATTGACTTTTTTCCAGTTTCTATTTGAAAGAAACTTTTGTGCGTGATCTGAGTATCTTTGTGAAAGAGTTTATTTTGAAACTGATTGTTGTATTTCTCTCCTTTTCTATAAAGATGAAGAAATAGAAAGATTTTTTTTCATGCGTCTTCAATCCGCCCGCAATTTTTTACTTTCTCCTAATTGAGTCACAATTCGAAATGAGAAAATTTTAAAGTTTCTTCACCCTCTATTATTAGAAGTTTCAGGATGAAAAAATGTAAAGAAAACTCGACAGAAATGATATGAGTGCTTGTTTACAATAACTCTTGCAGATGCCTTTTCAGGAAAGACATGATTTATAATTATATCGATATACGCATTCCATCACGTATTCATTTATTCATTTCGCAGTCAATCAAAATTTATAGTCCGAGATAAGTCTAACAGATACACAAAATTGTTGTGAATGCCAATTGATATAATTGTGAAAATTATATTCTTGGAATGAAATCGTTAGTAGTAGCTAATGGAATTACGTAATTGAGACATTTTTTATTGAACGACATATGTCAGACACTGCTGTAGCAGACTTGGTTGTCTCAGCAAATTATTTGAAATCTCATGTCCTTCAATAAAATAATTTCAATGAAAAATGAAAAGATGATGAAATTCATCAATTCTTGAATTATTCAATGAGAATATATTTGTACATTTGAGAAACATTTTCGACACATTTTTAAAGTACTTGACTCCCGTAAATGTATTTGTATGCAAGCAATCTAAAAATGAAATTTTATTCTAGGTTTGCGAACTGAAACTGCATCTACACGGTGAGTAAACAAGATTCCCTCGGTCCATTGCTATCAGGGACAACACTTTTTCGAATTGCTCAATTTTTTCCCAGTCATATGACAATAAATACTTTTTTACTTTTAAAAGTATTTTCTCGCATACTGGGTGATACATCTGAGCATCTCCTATCAAAGTTATATTTTTTTGAAAAGAACACTCAGTATTTGATAACATCGTTCTATTCCATATTTTTTTATCTCTCTGAGGAATTTTTGTTTTCGAATTATCATTGCGGCATTGCCAAGTTATTCCAGAAAAACCTATTTTTCACCACCCGAATGTCTATAGCAATTAAGTGGATTTTTAGGTGCTTTTTCAGGGTGCTCGATAAAACCGGTCAAGTTTCATTCATTTTCAAACAGACATAATTCAACTTTTTTTAATGGAACACCCTGTATTTTTTCATTTGTATAAAATGTTTCAACATTTCACTACAATCTTTATTAGAGGTATACTGTATGAAAAACTGATATTTTACAAATTATACCCAGTTTTATTAATCGTTGAAACCACAAAAAATTCATTTATTTATGATCACTTAATCAACATTTTTTCAATATGAACAATAACTCCTAAATTTTCTATTGAATAGAGGAATAAAAACAATAGTCGAAATGGCGACCATTTTCTGTAACACATAACGTCATTTGTTTTCTTAAACGAATTCTCTACAGGTTCCAGCATATACTCTGGCTTTTCCCTGAAAGTTCTACTGCTTTTTCGTATTATGTCTTTTATAGATGTTGGAGGAGTTTGATAGACAATCTATTTGATATACCCCCATAAAAAACATCTTGGTCAGGTCTCGTTATCTGTGTGACCACGCAGTGGTAGTAGTAGTAGCCCTACTCACGATCGGAAGGCCGTGGGTTCGATTTCCGCTTCGACCAGATATTTTTCTTGAGATAATTTATCTCGTTGAAGCTGGGATGATTCTGCAACCATATTAGGAATCACACGTTGAAATGTAAGACCTCGTTAGTCCTTAGCTCGCGCAAGTTTCTCAACTTCTAAGAGTTGTCGTTCGTATGGGGGCGACAGCTGATTAACGGAAAAACAGATTTTAAACAGATTTTCAAACGCCCTACCTATACAATGTTTCCTCAAACATTTTCTCGAAAGATATCCACAAACATGGCCTAAGCTGTTGCCTTCTGGAGTGGCTAGAGTTCTATAATCATTTGTCTCTACTCTCTAAGGTTTATAGTGATTTTTTGGAACTTCCACGAAAATTTTCATTCTATTTATGTCGGCATCTGTAATACTAGATAGAATCTCACTAGTATCTTCAAGACAGTTACTTTTTTCTGCCTGTGTGAATTACTGCAGAGTAAATGTGTTTTTGAAAGCTCTGGTGGTTTGAATAGGAGTTGTGTTTCTGGCATTTCCACAAGTATTTTTACGTTGAGTAAAATAATTTTCCAAACAGTCCTTGTCAATATCTAGGAGTCTCCTTCACTATATACTTTTTCCTAAAGTTGAGGAAATGCCGAAGTTGTTATCTGCCACCCCTCAATGAAACTCATTTGTCCAGTCGTATTTTTTCTTTTTTTTGATATTACAGTTAATTTGCTAAAAAATATTTTCATTTCTTTCAGAAAATGACTGAAAACTGGACTGGCTAATTCAACCTTCATCCTTTGAAAGTCAGTTGGAAATAAATGAGAATCAGTAAGTTTGGTTGCTAGTCTATATTGCTTTTCCTTATCCAAGTTGTAAAGTTGTTCAAGATGACTTTTGTTCGTTGTATATTCATCAAATTTCAATAAGTCATCGAAAAAATAGTTTCTGCTACATTTCAGCAGATAAGGAGTGTCAAAAATAATTTTTTATATTATGATGATAAAAAATATTTTTTTATCATCAACTTCGATATCTTTTCTGACAAGTTTGAAAAAATGAGCACCTTAATCTGAAATAATACCCCTAACTCTCAATTCAATTTTTTATAATTGCCTAACAGCCTCAATCACAATACTTTTTTTATCCACTATTGATGTTGATGAATTGGTAAAAAAGTATGCAACAGGCTGCTTCCAGTTCAAATATATGCCTTTTGCCATGACTACCAAGGCATATTCTGCTATAGAAGCCGTTTTCTTGTTAAATAATTTCTCGAAACCAACTATATTGTAGAATGAGTGGGACTTGATGCTCATTTCATCGAAACAAATGTTGCAATCCTTATCTTGATTACTGAAATTATAAATTTTCAGTTGGATGGCATCAGAAATAAATTCATTATATTCTGCATCAATAGGCCATTTTCTGGTGATCCTATGCAGTGTGGACCTGGAGGGTAGCTTGAAATATTTGGATAAATATTCATAACACTTTGATCCCAATAATAAGGCTGCCAGTAGAAATTATTTCATACTATCACTTCAGTATAAAATACAGATTACTCAGTTTTGGGTTGCCTAGTTTGCTAATTATGAAGTGTGTCAATCGAATGAAATTCTGATGTTTTTTGTTATTGATGGCAAAATCTAAGAAATGACATATTTGCTATTTATAGTAGATTATCTGAAACATATAAATGGAAAGTAGGCTCCAAAAAAGGTTATTGGAATATACATTTAATACTTTGGTTTTGCAAAGATTTCAGTGTAAGTAAATGTTAAATCAAAACTTGATGTGGTTCAACAATTATTTTCCTTTGTGGATTTCCAGTGGCACTGGAGGCATATACTATTCATAAATTTCAACCACTATATATGGTTTATAACAATTTATTTTATGATTTTCGTTATATGTTTATCACTTGAATCTTAGATAATAAATAATAGAAAAACATACTTTTTTAGTCAACCGCAAATCGAAAAAAATTAATCCAGACATCATCCTGCAAATTACAGCAACCCACAGCTCGACTTCATTTTGAAACTAGACACAAGTTTTCCACAAATACAAAACCACCACTTACAACGACTCACTTTGTAATAATATTCCATGCCTCAATTTGGCTCGCTTGGTGAACGCCTCAGATTCAGTCGGTTGCGCTGTAGTTCGGCCGCGCATAAAATTCGAGGTGGGGAATCTTGACCCAAATATGGCGGAGAGTGAAGTTACTGGTGTTTACTTCTGTACGGTAATTCGAAGATTTCTCTTTGTAAATGCTAGATGCAAGAAGGCAGTTTTCGTCCACTTTTCTCCAAAGCATAGACTATTTGCACCATATCTTCCAATACATGATTCATAACGAAAATGTTTCAATCTACATGCGAAGAAACTTTAACACATGGCGTTATTGACAAATTCCGAGATTCATTTTTACACGTCAATCATGGATAACTGTTTTTTTTTCAAGATAGTTTAGATATTATTAAGGTTTATACGCATTTCATACCATTGAAACGCTGATAACTATCACTAGTTAATATAAAAATGATAAAGTACTAGCGATTAGTTTGAATATTCAAAAAAGAAATTTGAGTAAGTGAACGTGAGAAAATACATTTTTTGTGGTTACAACAGTTATTAAATCTTGGTATAATTTTCAAAATATCAGTTTTTCGTATAGTTTACCTGTGATAAAAAGTGTTGATGAATGTTGAAACAGTTTATACAAATGAAGAAATACAGGTTGTTCCATTTGATAAAGTTGAATTATGTATGTTTGAAAATGAATGAAACTTGAACGGTTTTACCGAGCACCCTATATATTGTTTTCGAAAGTTGATATTCTCGAAATCATCATAGTCATGTTGAATAACTATTCTTAAAAAAATCCACTTTGTTTTTGTAGACATGCTGTTCTTAAAAAAAATGTCTGCAAGATAGGTTTTTCTGGAATAACTTGGCAATGCCGCAATGATGATTCGAAAACAAAAATTCCTCAGAGAACAAAACAATATGAAATTGAATGACGTATCCATATACTGGGTGTTCCATTAAAAAAATATACAACTTTTGTTGGCTGAAACACCAAGTAGGCGAGAAAATAATTTTAAAATATTATATTTATCGATATCTTTCACTCTGTATATAAATGTCACGTTATATTCTTATACATTCTTCTATTAACGAATATTTTCAATAGTATTCATTGAAGAAAAAAGTAATACAAATCATGAAATTTTTAAACAACAAATATCAATTGGCGTTTCGGGGCGACGTCATTGATTCCAGTGGCGCCTTTGTTTTTGTAGCTGCAGGAAAACCTGGAGAAACCTACAGCACAAGATTTGAAAATCTTTATCTGCCAATGTAATCTTTTTCACAAAACAAAATGTACGGTGCCTTCAGAGGCTCCAATAAATTTAAGACATCGCGAGAACACTTAGTGACACGAATATCGTCAAACTTAAATCTATTCGTTTCGTCCTTGACCAATTCCTAATAGTGACCAAATTCAACGCCAGAACCACAGTGAACAATGACTGCATGAAGATTATGATAGTGATCTGTTAGATTGAGGTGTTCATCTATTTCGAACCTTTTTAAGAGTTTGGTGCTTCCGTCAGAGGTTGAGTAATGCCATCAGTGATATTATTAGATTGACTGGTGCCTCAGCTTTACTTGTTTTCTTATAATAGTCAGTTAGTTTGGTACATGTTTGATAATACACAATATAACAAGACCGACTGATCCATTTCAACATAGAAAGCCACTCAATTACTATCATGTTGGCAATAGTGGAAAAGTCCAGTCCAGTCTAGTCGAAGCCCTGTACACCGCCTGGGCTGTTAACAAAATGAGATGAATGTTCAAATTTCGCGGGCTACGTACATTCGATTGTCGATTTTTTTATATTGGTACACCTGTCTCGAACATATGTTAATAGTTTCAGCTGTTTAACATGTTAAGTTCGTTGGTGAGAGGCATGAGAGTTAACAGTATTTTGCGAATTCGGCAATTTCTGCTATCGAAAAAAGGTTCAAAGAATTTGCATCAAATTTTGTGTGAAAAATGGAATTAGGTGGTCAACAACCTTGAAATTCTGATATTGGCACACGGTGACTCTACTGCGAGGCAGAAAAATGTTTACAAGTGGTACAAGCTTTTCACAGAAACTCGAGAAGATGTGAATGACGTCGCTCGCCCCGGACGCACATTCACAACCGATGAAAATGTTGAGAAAGTGGATAAAATTGTTATTAAGTATTTTTGAATCATTATTAGAGGAGTTCCTGAGGATATTGGCATATCGAATAGCTCATGCCAGACAATATTCATAGAAATTTTGGGAATGAAGCGTGTGGCAGCAAAACTCGTTCCAAAATTGCTGAATTTTGCCCAAAAATCGCCGCATGAGCATCGCTCAGGAATTGTTGAGTGACATGAATGGCGATTCACATTTGCAAAAAACAAGTGAGAGGTCGGTCGGTGGCCAGACGGTTCGATACGGGTGCTTTGTTCACTCACTCGAATTGACTGCCGTGTTGGTCGGTGGTTCAAGCCCTAGTCTGAACGATCGATTTTCACTTGCTATCGTCCAACCCGTGTTAGG
>WOGP01008576.1:0-11147 GCA_015342065.1 Leptinotarsa undecemlineata
CGACACTGGATTTTTCCATCCTTCCGTATTTCATGTGTGCACAATGCTCCTTGAAGCGGGTTTTAATCGCTCGTCGGCTCTGGCCGATGTATTTGCTGTTGCAAAAATATCAGTTAGGTGTTTGGGTAATTGATCAAAGAAGTTATTCAACTTTCACACCAAAGGTTCCAATCCCATAGTTATCCTTTCAACTGATGTTTGTCATGTCTCATGGTAGGATGGCAACATGAATGTTCTTAGACATCAGTGCCGCCTTTCACAGTGTACCCCTACATGGCTGGGTTGAGATGGATGAAAATATTGTTCCTCTTTTAACGGAGGACACAGGGGCCTCATTCGACAGAGTGTCGGGGCCTTATATATCGTGAAGGGTCGTCTACAGCATAATCCATAGCTTTCCTAGCTGACGGATCCCACGAGTAGCTAGGGAAAGGAAATCCATTACGGCAGAAATACACACATCATAATAAAGCAATCGCTGGAATGTTGATCGATCGATTACGGAATAACAGCACCACGAGTAATCTCAAGGTAGTAGTTCAAGCAGTGAGATAATGAAAGACAAGAAGCACGGTGGAATCGGACAAAATAATGTCAGGGCTCGCAACTCCTCTAGGTACCTTGTTTATTTTGTGAGAAGGACAGATTAGAACCCAATATGTCTTGGTACAATCACCCTGATGAAATTAAAAAAAAATTGGAACAATGATTCGAACTCAAAAGTTGTACTGACACGTTCATTGTTTATTAAATCTCAAACTGGACCTTCCTTAGACATTATTTTTTAAGAATGCCGTGCTAGATTCCCCATACAAAAAGCTATCCGACTATAAAAGCTTTCATATAAAGTATTTGACTGACTTACATGAGTAACTCAGAAGCAGGTTTTTGTGAAAGGTGGAGTGGATGATATTTTTCCTAACACCAAACTGTAATTTTAACACCTCGACACGAGTTTTGATCACTAAGTGATCATCTTCATCAAACTTTTGATTTTCCTCTTGAAGATGATCAGTTGGTAATAACACTTGTAATACTCCAGTAATATTCATTACTACACCAAAAGATCTAAACAGTGCATCCCAAGTAGAGTGGATGATCAAAATATTAGGAAAAAGTCAAAGCAAAAAAATGTTGATGTAGCTAGAAAGTATAAAAGGGAGGAGGAGTAACGTCGAAGTTAAATGATTTTCAAAAGGAAAAGGAATCTTCAAGTTGGGCATTCACCCCACCAAATAAAATGTAAAACACACGCGTTCACGCTGGTAGGGGCTAAGTTTGGGAGACTCAGATGAGTTACATGATTTGAGAGTCCAGTCGTATTTGCAGGGATATTGGCTCTTCTACCAAATATAATGAATGTGACACAGTGTCTTTTATCTCTGAGGTATATAATTGATTACCCCCTGTCGGATATAACTCCCTTCATGGTATTAGCCAGGGGAGTAGTCTTCTATTGTCTATCAACCTTCAGTGTAGGAGGTTGAGACTGGCCTGAACGAATTCTTCCTTTAGATGATTGAATTGATATTTGTATAATTACTTGGCTGCCTCACTACTATAGAGAGAATAACTCGTGAAGAATGAAAAAAAAATGGGAAATATCCATGTTTTCTTAGAATAGAATTTCTTACACGTATGTTTCAGAACTTTTCTTTATTCATTTATTGAGAATGCATTGTGCAACTATTTCATAATCTGATATCTGATATCTGAAAATCGAATTAAACTCATTCATTTGGCAATTGGGTGTTATGAAGTGTTATATTGGAAGCAAGTTGTAGGTATATCACTAGATCATGGTACAGATATTTTCATTGAATAAAATGAAACGTGTTATATATTCGTTGTTCAATCTCCCCGCAGAGTGAGAAAATGAATTTAATTTGCATATTGTTAAACTCATCAATTCGGAGAAAATGCCTACGAAAAATTATTCTCCTGAAGACATATTGGTTAGTGAAACGCGATTCCAGAAGAGTAATGCATTTTTGGTAGTTGGAAAAAGCGCTTGCCTTCATTATATAAATCAAAGTATAGGGAAATTTAATACATATAACCCCATTAGGACTATGCAGAGAGTACCGGACTGGATTTCTGTCAAGGATTGACATGGTTTTAATACTCAAAATACTACCTGAGTTAGTATCTCAACCATTTTATTGTTCCCAACTTTGAAGTTAACGATTGTCTCACAAGATTTTTATTATAAATTATGTGTATGAGATGTGAAATATGTATGTGTTATTGAATGCAAAACAATTATTGTTTGCAATATTGATCAGCTGTCAGGTTACGTTTAGGTTAGGTTACATTAGGTTCAGGTTTTGACCCTCCATCACAATCCGCAAGGGTTTATTGTGGCTCACATCTATTCACAGTCGACCAAATAAACCCAGCTTGTTAACGAAGCCGATTAGTTTCAATGGTGAGTGGTTTGTCAGGTCAGATGGTGAGAGTACGGCTCTGCCAAACTCTAAAAACCTGATTCTGTCCCCAGCGGGGCTGGCACAAAGTAAGTGCTCTGTTGTTTCCAAACAGAGGCGACACACACTGTCTTCCTACAGTCTGAGTCTCTGCATATGATGATTCAAATGACAGTGACCTCTAAGAAGGCCTGTTTGACATGGTAGTTCATCCCTACTGTAGACCAACAACTGTTTGGTATAGTATCAAGCTTCGAAGGGTGAATAAACGCTTTGGAGTGAGCCAATCTGGAAAGATTCTGCCAGAAGTCCATAAATCTTCTTGCCATCCAGGTGTTCAATATTTGTTTGGCAAAGTCTTAGGCGATACCAATGACAGGTTCTGGTCCGATTAAGCTTCTTGCAGCATCCTCTTTTGCAAGGGAGTCAGCAGCCTCATTGTCTTCCAGGCCAGTATGACCATGGATCCAGACCAGAGACAATTTGTTGAGTCTTCCTGTAGAGGAGAGTCGTTTTTGGCAATTTGCTACCAATTCAGACGTTGCTCGGTAGGACCAAGAGCTTCCAACGCTGCTTGACTGTCCGGGAATATTTTTATTGACTTGTGTATGAGGTTCAGCTCTTCCAATCTCTTCGCACATAATTCAATAGCGTTGGTTAGCTCTAACCCGACTATACTTTTTGTTCCCGATATTATTAAATATTAAATTTCTACATTAAGAAAAGTTATGAGGGTGTTTAAACATTTCTGAATCATGCTTCGAAGATATATCGACAAAAAAATCCGTCATTGAGAAGATAAAATTCAACGATATCCTTCCTTTTCCTCCTCCTCGCTCTACACGAGCCTTGGTGGAATGAACCCCCAACCGCCGCGAAATTTGCTCGCTCTCGAAACACTCACCAGCAGAAATCGTACTACATATCTCACTCGAAGGGACATTAATAATTACACCGCGAACCGCATGCCTATCAGAATCAAGCCATCTTTGAAAATAACCCTTTCCTCCCTCCTCGAACCGAGTACTTTTCGAATCAACGACGTAAAAACAAAAGCGTGTGGGCCGGCATAATTAAAAATTCTTGCCGCAGTAGGCCAGGCCTCGTTTCCATTGGGTCTCATTACGTTCGGTGTCTTTTTCTAAAACGCCAGATAACCTTTCTCCATCATGGAATCGGGATGAAATTGGTCCGATGATAGATCCAGATGAGTAATCTGCATAAGAGTTTCTAGCATTTGGTTGAGGTGTCACTGCCACTGGCTTTTTCCGGAATTACGTGGAAGGTTCGCTCGAAGGGACTAGATACATTTTGGATGCGTTTTTCCACTCCTAATATTTGTCATTAATTTTTCTCCAAAACAACACTTTGGTCTCCATTTCTCGGTCATGAAAATTTTGTCCAATTACTAAATTCAGATGACTACAATCAAGCTAATAAGAACTTGATAATGTTCCAAGACACGACAATCTTCAAAAAGTATTGATATTGATACCGTTGGCATCAAGTCTGGTGTGGTCACTAGAACTGATGATCTTAGGCTAATTAGTAATTTAAATTCATTTGAGGTGTTGGATAAACTTCCACTGGCTCCACCAGAGTATCGTGCAGTTCAAAGTTTACTCGAGGGGACCAGATACTTTGTTGATGCGTTTCTCCCTTCCTAATACTCATCATCAACTGGTCTCCAAAACCACAACACAATCGCCATTTGTTAGCCATAATGTGTTGATCCAATTAGTAACTTCAAATGACTGCAATCAAGCTGATTAACCCTGGTGTCATACGTCGAACACTATAACACGAACTGATAATCTTAGCCAAATTTCTAATTAAAATTCGGTCGAGGTGTGAAATGAACTGTCATCGACTGTTTTCGGAATAGCATGCAGCTCAAGGTTCATTTGAGGAGATATGTTTTATGTGTTTTTCAGTTCCTATAATAATTATCATTAACTTGTTTCCAGGACCACACTCTGGTCTCCATTTCTTAGCCATAACAAATTGGTTCAATTATTCATATGAGAGATACCAAGTAGAGAATATGGTAAAGAAATTAGCTCAGAATTGAAGGTCGAAATAGGAGTTCCACAAGGAACGGTATTGGCTCCGATATTATTTCGTGTTCACATGAACAGTATCGCTCAGATAACTGAATTTATGGGACATCTAATATGTTATGCAGATGATATAGCTTTAATTATTATAGGTGAGAATTGGGTAGAAGTAAATTATAAAGTGGAATCGGGGTTCAGAAAAGTATTACTATAGTTAAACCACAATTCACTGAGTTTGAACATTAAGAAACCCAAATAAATAACTTTACCCCCATCCATAGTTGATCAAATCAAGCATAACTATTGGTATGCTTGTGATAATGATACATGCAGTTCTCCGATTTTAGAACAAAACATCATTGATAAAATCCTCAGGTATTATAATAGACCAATACAATACTTTAGTGACAGCACAAAACATCTTGATTGAGGTCATACTAAAAAAATAGATTTTTATCCACTCTATTAATCTATCAAGATACCAACCTGCTCAATATAAAAACCCTCTTCATTTATAAATCATTACTATGAATGTATAGTACGCATAAAAAATTCACGGTGAAAAAAACAAGGGTGACCAGATCGACTCTCATCAATAACCTTCAAGTTCACTCTGTCAAAAAATGTTTAACCCAAAGATAATTTATGTATTTCCGTCCAAAATTTTTCAACCTTATCCCACCCGACCTTAGAGAAATAAAAAATCACAAAACTTTTGAAATACTGGTGAAAAAATGAATATTACTAAACCTCGATAAATTCCGATAAATTTCCGGTGAATAAAATTCAGACAAAGGTATATTTATTTATTCTATTGATTCCGTGATGCACATAAAAGGCATAAAAGGAAAACTAATCCCTGTTGTCTCCGTTGGTTCCTCCTCATTATCTGTTTAAAATCTGTTTTTCCGTCAACCAGCTGTCGCACCCCTACGAACGACATCTCTCAGAAGTCGAAACTTGTGCGAGCTAAGGATTAACGACGTCTTACCATCTAACGTGTGATTCCTAACAACAAACTTCTTTTTAATTGATTATATACTCTATATTCGCAACTAATTTATTTATAAAACAAATTTAAAAGCAGATGGAAGGGTGCCAAAATGCAATACAGGCATCTTAGCCTAGGGAACTTCTGTTCCTAAACCAGGTGCCTCTATATAGCAGGAACCATTATATATGTAGATACTGATATCAAATGAGTTAATAAATTTAATTGAATTGAATTACTCATTTCAAATGACTACAATCAAACTAATGAAAATGTGTTACGTTCCAAGACATGGTATTCTTCAGAAAACATTACTCCAATTCTTATCTACAGCAGATAAGCTTGATATTGATTCTCAAAGGTCCTCCTTCCGGCATTTAACATTAACTTTGGTATGATCTGTCAAATACTATACCTGACAATCTAGAACTAACTATGGGAATAACTATGGGATTGGAAACTTTGGTGTGAAAGCTGAATAACTTCTTTGATCAATTACCCAAACACCAAACTAATATTTTTGCACTCGACGCGCGTTTCGCCAACAAAGTTAGCATCCTCAGGAGAAGAAAATTGATCTCTCTAGAACGACAATATTAAGCTAATTAGTAATTTCAATTCAGTTGCTAGAACTGATAATCTTCACCTATTTAGTAATTTCAATACGAGAAGTAATTTTACTTTTGAAAAAAAGAATACAAATTTAAAATTATGCGATATCAGACAACGACTCATTAATTCTTTTGAATAATGTTTTTGAGGATATTATTGCTTTCCTGACAGGTCTGGTGAATGTGGCTTTCAGGAGCAGTTTTATTTCAGAATACTATTATAATTGGAAAGGTCATATCAATTATCAAGAAAAATATTCTTAAATATGAAAAATGAAAATTAATCTTACTATGTTTTAACAATGTACACCCCTAAATACCTGTACACTACTCTAGGTAATAACAGACGGTCCTTAATAACTATATTACCTGTATTTTGTTTACCTGTGACAATGTGGGTGCGTTAATCTGAAAATAGGCCATGATGATCTTCTACTAGTACCACGTAGTAACTGCTAAATCTATCAATTTATCATTACCATCAATCGACTAAAAGAGGAATCATCAAGACTCCATTTGACGGCACTTTCGGGCTGTGTAATACGAAGGAAGGTCTCGAGAAGTAACTAGACATCATCAAAAATGATCTTCAACAGAATGGCTACTCCAAAGCGATGGTGGAACAGACTTTGGCTAAGAGATAGCAAGAGCCTCGCAAGAAAGAGAAGCCGTTGCAACCAGTGCTTGCACTTCCCTACATCAGAGGATTATCGGAAAGAATAAGAAGAATTAGGCCCAAGTACAACATCAGAACCTGCTTCAGATTTGGAAACACTATCCGTAGCTACCTCACGAAACCCAGGCCACCTAACGTGAACTGCGGTTCCAAGAATTGCATTTACTGGATACCCTAGGAGTGAGGAAAATCCAATATCGGTGAAACTAAGAGGCCGTTGAACGTTCGCATTGCCGAACATAAGAAACACACAACGCGAAGGAAAACCAGCGAATCAGAAAAAGCAGAGCATGTTTGGGCCCATCAACATAACATCGAGCGATCCCAAGCTGAAATCATACACAGGCAGGAACACTGGTTCAGGAGGAAATTCAAAGAAGCCGCATACATGTTGTCCAACAATGTATTCAGCCATCTCCCGATAAACCGATCAAGCGGAAAGAAGAAAGATGAGATAAGTGTGAAAGTATTCGAATGACCCATAAATATTCATCACTCGGGGGAATTAGTCCAGTCGTCACACGAAGACAATTGTGGATACTAACAATCGAAACGTCGTGATGTAACTTGGTTTGGAATCTGTTTATTTTTTGTTTAATTGTGGTATTTTCTTTACTTGTAGTTTATTTCAGGGTTATTTTTTGCTTAATGTAATTGTTACTTCTTTTTAATTTTTTATTTGTATTGGTTCTTTTAGGGATTTCAAATCATTTTATATATTAGTAGACAACGGAAGTCCGAACTAACGAAATTCATCAATTTATCACATTCTGAATTACTAGAAAATCACAGCAGATTCAGTTCTATCTGTATTTCCAAAGTTGTTTGAATATGCCTTTCGTGATGGCCTTTCAATCCTCCAAGAAAAACAACAGATTTTATCGAATAAACAACATGGGTTTCAGGGTGAAAAATCTACTTCAATCAACTGAAATGAGTTGAATAATTTTTGAAGGAAAGAAAGCAATATACAACATCACCGATGCAAAACAAATAAAATATAACATTTGATTGTTTGGACGTTAATACATGTGACACTTCAGCAAGTTTTGATTCTTTATAAGGCCCAGATCAAACTTTTTTTGGAGTATTGTCCTCATGTATGGAGCTCCGCCCTTAAGCATACTCTGAAGCTGAGAGACCAGAATAGAGCCATCCGCCTAATTGGAGACGAGAACATCACTTGCAACCTTGATAGTCTGGAACATCGAAGAAAGGTTGGGGATTTGTCTCTTTTCTATAGTTCAAGTCACTTGGCACATTTGATTCCACCAAGAACGGTACATATTAGGAATACGCGACGGACTGTTCTCATCGATTTGAGGTTCAACTCAGAACACCTCGAACTTTACTGTTTAAGAACACTTTCACTTGAAGAACTTCGTTTATTTGGAGTAAACTTCTTGAGAACACTTTTCCTAATGTATTTAATTTCCAGTGATTCAAATCCAATGTGAATCGTTACGTTCGCACGGGCACCGCTCTTAGAGCACCTCATGGATTTTCCTGTTGTGCTTGTGTTTTATTCTTAAAAAGAAAAACGGGTGTTCTTTGAAATCTGTGATGTTTATTTTATGTATGCATTTATTTATTTTTTTATTTCATCCACTATTGTACAGGATGAACCCAATTACAGAATAGGGAGAAACAGTAGCTTTTAAAAATATGTACTTACACAATACAATTTGGGAATCTATATAAAAGATGAAAATAGAACTGTCAGATAAAAAATGTCTTGTGATTTGTATAATCTGGCAGTTGAATATATCATGGTCACGACTAACAGAATTGTATAAATTGAGGATTTTTTCATTATACGTTGTATTGCACGGATTGATTGTATTTTAATAAGCTGTGTATTTAATAATTTTCTTTGTCAAAAATATAGATCTAACAAATTATCCAATTCTCAGGTCAACGTTTCGGAGGCCAAAACCTGCCTCCGTCTTCAGGAATGGACACAATTTAGGTCTATACGCAGCTCTTACTTTGCTGATTATTTCTATTAATCAACTCCTGTTTTGTTCATTTGAAAGACCTGAAGCTTGTTGATTTCTCAAGAAATAAACTTAACCCCAAAATTTCCTCCATCGCTTTGTTTGTTCCCTGTTCAAGCTCGTACGTAAACTGACTCAACCCATCCCGCAACTGGATCGAACTGAAAATTAATTGAATCAAGATTCCTTTCAATAATACTCTCTGTCGTTATTCCAAGCCAGAATATTTTCCCAAAACAGAGAAGCACATTAGCAGGGATTTAAGAAGCGTTGGTATTATTTAACTCGAAAGCTTTTCAAGCCGAATCTGTCCGAATTGCTGAATTTGTTCAATTTACTCAAGATAGTCGGAATGAATGGCAATACGCTTTACCTATATTGAGCATTAGATATTATGTTGAGGAAAACTGAGAGGAATATTCGAATATTGATATAGATTTGGGGACGTTTCGAGAAACCGCTGAATCGAATCTGCTTTGGAAATTATTTCATGATTATTACTGGCCAGGCATGATTAATTCGTTCCTTTCAGATCTGTTTGAAACACGGCCGGCACAAAAATTATCCCATGGAGAGGGTTTAAATTTTCCATCTGAAATAACGAAAATGGTGCATTTTATTTTAAGGAACTATATTGGACGTTTTCATCTCAGAAGTGGGGATTATTGACGATGAAACAAATTACAGTAAAATGATACTCCAATCCGAACATGACTCATCACATCCTTGACAAACATTTTTTCAAACAGGACATTAATCAAGGTATACTCTCATAATGAAAATAACCCTAGCACCTACAAAACACTCACAAACGAGGTCTGTTGAAAAATGAGGTGAGTTCTAATGTTTCTCATAAAGTATTTATTTATTCATCAATTTCCCATTCAGAGTTGTACCCCTCAGACGTAATACACTAATCCAGCGTTTTTTCCAATCCTCAACCGCCGCAAAACACCGTCCTTTCATAGATTTTTTCAATCTTTGAAATAGGAGAATTTCTTAGGTAGGCAAATCTGGTGAATACGGTGGCTGAAGCATCATTACGGTGCTGCTTCTGGCCTGAAAACACTAACAACCAATGACTAGTGAGCATTATGTGACACAAACTCCCGATTCACTACGCCACAGTATCTGTATCTGTAGAGGACATAGGACATGCCTGACAATTTCATCGTCCTGTTCACACATCCTGCATAGAGATGTGTCCACTAGTCCCATATTATGGAGGTGTTTCCTTAGTTGACAGTGGCCAGTCAGAAATCCTACTGTTAAGCGTGGATTTTCTGGGTCATCGCCAGATATTTTTTCAGCGTCAGCTTCTCAGGGTCGCCCAGGGTGATCCGCAATGGGCTTGTTTCATGAGTTTTGAATGAGTATGAATGAGGTCAAGTATAGACAGAATTGATTGTGCTCGAACTGATCCAACAAAAGCTTCTGAGGTAATAATACCATTAATCATTTGATAAAATTCAATTAATTTTGTGTCATACTTTCAATAACAGAATCAACTTCAGATAATACTTTCTGTGGAGAATACTTGGAGTTGAAATAAAAAACTCTGTCATCAAATTCAATATTTTCGTTACCCTTTCATTTATAGTCACTTTTTGAATGATTTCTATGAAGTCTTGGTAGAGTAGTTTATCTTTTGGGAACCTGAACTCATTATATGAAATAGCTTACTTATAAACCTTTCTGTTTTCTTGTACCTTTCCGCACAATTCTCAACTCAAATTTAATATGGGAAAAACCCAGAGAATTATATTTTCTTACAATAACATGCTTTTGGAAGGAAAAACAGCCCAATTACTTGGTATAACTTTGGATGACTCCCTTAATTGGACATGTCATATTGATGAATTGAATACAAAATTATCCAACTATCTGTTTCTGTTGAGGCAATTGAGAAAATTTGTTTTTACTCACACTCTTCTCGCTGTCTACTATGCCTTTTTCCACTCGTTCATTAGCTACGGGACACTTCTTTGGCGGTAATTCTACTTCTGCTGGAAAGATATTTGTAACAAAAAAAAGTAATGAGGATAATTTCTAACGCGGAATATCGGGACACAAGTCGTCCATTGTTCAAAAAATTGGGAATCATGACTCTTCCATCGATTTTCATTTTTCAGTCACTGCTGGAGGTACATAAAATTAAGGACACTCTTTTAACTAACTCCCACTTTCATAACTATGAAACAAGTGGTGCTAATCTTATACGACCTGCTAAATAAAATCCACAGAAATCTTCCAAAAATTCCTTAGATGCTAACCTAAACAATATATTGCCAACTACAGTGAAGAACTTATCATAGACACGTTTTAAAAAATGCATAAAAAATTTCTCGTTGATGAAGGCATTTATAGTATAAATGAATATATGGCTGCT
>WOGP01008577.1:0-11147 GCA_015342065.1 Leptinotarsa undecemlineata
TTTTTAGGTCTATCGATTTCTTTTATATATTGATATTGTCACCCACTTATTATTAGTCTTTGACTAAATTAAAGAAATTATTATATTATTAAATGTGCCAAGTCACTTGAACACTTGCCGTGGAAGTATCTATAAAAGATAGACCAATCTTCAAGTAATGTTCGCGTCTCCAATCAAGTGGATGACTTTCAATAAGTCTGAAATCAGAATGAATTTATTTACAAACCATTAATTTGTAAAAAAGCAAAGGATGCTTTTTTATTATGGCTCCGATCTGGCAAACAGCTCCTAACAAAGTATTTATAACAACCAATATTTAGCACCCCACGCTTCTTCACAACAAAATAATTTTTTTTGTAAATAGATTAATTAGATTAATTCTGATTTCAGACTTATTTAAAAGTCATTAGTTACATCAAGCCATAGGACAAAGACTGAATGAGGAAATTATTTAATTCTGGTGATCCTGATAATGAAATAAACTTATGAAATTTTTGTATTGTCACAAATTCTTGATAAGTGTACAAAGTTTAAAGTTAGTCAAAAACAATCTAAAGGAGTCGGTTACAAACAAACAAACAAGTGAAGCTACATGTTAAAATGGGGCAATCCCATGCAATTACTGAATAAATTAAAAAATGATTCGAACCATTTATAGATCCAGCCTACAGAATTATTTTTCTTTTATTTGGAGGTACTTCAGTAATGAAATACTTATTAGAATCATCAGCCCAACTTTTTTTTAATATATCATGGGTATTGTAACTATGTTTTGCTTAGATATACTAAATTCTGGTAAATATCTGGTTTGCCCTCATCTGAAGATTTAAAAAATATTTGTACTTGCTTTAACATGATAAGCACAACATGATTCTGAAATTAAAATGGGGTGGTCACCCTCAATTTTGAAGTTATTGCCCATCAATATCAAAAGAAGGTCATATTTCATCTTACTTACTTCAAAAAACGAATAAGATATACATAATTTTATTCACCATGTCACCGATTAGAAAACGTAGATTCAAGAAATAAGAAGTTACTTGCTGCTTGTACTCAACTTTATAACCTAAGTAAATGTTCTAATATTATCAACTGTTAGAATTTAATGTTGAGTTGTAGTTTGAGAAGAAGGCAGAATTGTCGATATTTGAATTTGTAATATTCAAGCTAAGTAGTCATACCAATGTAAATTTTTAACATCAAATATGTCAATCGAACAAAAAAGCACCAAAATGAAAGGAGACCGCCGAGTTTTGACTTCAGAATTATGTTCTGCTCATCATCTTGAGTTAATACAAACATTTTGTTAAAAGCTTCCGATATGGCAAACAAGATATTTACCTAAATTAGGGAGAAATTGAAGTACATGAGAATTTTAGACCACTTTATGCCATCGTTAAGCAGACAGAACCATATCAAAATCTTTCGATGTTTTTAAGGCTCTAACTCCCACTTTTCTTAGATTTTTCACAAATTTTTTAAATCAGTGAGTTTTGTTTTCTTTACCATTAAGCAGGCAGAACCAAATTAAAATTCTTTACTGCAAATTTTGAATTTGCAGGAATTTCAGGCTGAGGAAATTAGGGTACCTAATTTTCTCAGTCGATCGTTAGGCGGACAGTTCGACATGGGTGCTTTGTTCACTCAGTCAATAGGCCGATGTGTGAGTCGATGGTTCAAGCCGCAGGCTGAACGTTCGATTTTCACTCGTTATCCTCCAACCCGTGTTAGGAATCACACGTTGTAAGGTAAGACCTCTTTAGTCCTTAGCTCGCACGAGTTTTGACTTCTGAGGGTTGTCGTTCGTAGGGGTGCGGTAGCTAGTTAACAGATAAAACATATTTTAAACATACATATTTTTTTTCATGCAGAGATCGTGAAATCGTAGGAAACTTTTTTAAAAATATTCTTCACTTATAGAAAATTGAAATATATTGAGAATTTTAGACTCACTTGGTCTCATTGAGACTCAATATATACTATGAATATTTATAGTTAGTTTTGTTTCAGTAATTTCAGATTTGTGGGCATATTATTTATTTTTTTAAATTGAAAAGGGTATATTTCCAGGACTGATTAATTTTTGGGAAAAAAAGATTTTGGCTTTCTACTTCTCCATCTTTATACAAAAAAATTGGGAATCTTCCAAAGAGAGAAATTAAGTAATCAATCTCAAAAAAATAATTCTATACAAAGATGTGTAGATGATGCAAATAAGTAACTATCAGACACAAACTGGAAGAAAAGCACTTTCGAAACAGCTACTTTCATGAATTACACAAAAGTATATGTGTAATATTTAATTTTTATGTGATACACTTTAAAAATCAGTCTTTACTGAATAAGTTAAAACACATTTTGAAATTACAGATGATAGTGATCAATTCAGCAATTTTTCTTTGTTTACTTTGTTGTTTATACCTATTTTCATAAGAAAATGTAACTTTACAAATTTTGTTGTTATTGAATTAATATTTCAAAATTTAATCTATCAAGGTTTGAGTGCTCTGAATCAGTTATCAAATGATTAATTAGAATTAGACAATCTTCCATAACATTGATGACTCATTATATTAGAATTTGACCTAGCTTCAGGACAATAAACCATTTGATTCAGTAGCAATATGAACTTGTCAAGTTCAAGGATTTGTCACCATTTTGGAACTATAGAAAATAATTGTGCATTATCAATTACTTGCTGCTTATTCCTGCTCATAATCAAAACAAAATAAAATCTTGTTATTAATCATGTTGTGAAGTAGAAACATCATAGAAAATAGCGGGGATATTAACCTTTTGAAAAATATATGTAAACTTTTTTGCGGTGTAATTATACTGAGTTCAGCTAACCGAACATTCAGAATGTTGTATTTTAACTAAAAATCTTAAATAAGTTGTATAAATTGTCTTGATTTAAAAAACGATACAGACATTAATTTGAGATATATGGTGGTCAAGTTTCAAAATGCAATCATGAATCAAGACCACAACATTAGGAATTTTTTAAATTTTTATCATATAACCTCAAAAAATGTTTTGTAGTCTACATCTAGGGTCTGACTCTTTTATTTCTTTCAAGTTTCTGGTAAACATTGCAGCCGAATGGGTGTAATGGGCTTTTTTCTCCTATTTTTTCATGGCACCTGTTCCAACAATTTCGTTCCCTGGACAAGTTTGTACCAGTCTTTTGTTAGTACAACAAATTTCCAGATATATTTGCCCATTGTCTATTCTTTAGGTTTCTTATTGATCTATTTCCCAATCTGGTTTTGCACCAATGATTTCAGTGATATCAAGTATGTATGATATTTATAGTACTGAAATGAAAACTGAGTTTCAACTCAGTGCCTTCAATTGAAAGTGTTATGAGAGAAAATATTGAAAAAACTAAAAACTCAACTCTGCAGGGGGTAAATGTGTCAAAATTCTTGTAAGGCTGTTATAAATTTAGATACTGATTACGATACTGATGTGTTGACATTAGATTAACTTAGCAGACTATATCTCCTGAAATGCCCGAACGTAGTTATCAGTGGCTTACCAGATTAATGTTGATTTATACATGTATGAAATGCAGAACGTGAATTTTACACTGCAAAATGATGTCATCATATGGTTTGGTTTGGAATGAAGTAAAAGTCACTCATTATTATCAAAGAAATCGGTACTTTCAAGAGAGATAAAATTCTCATATTACCAAAATATTGAGATTCCTGAAAAATCCCTCAGTTGTTTTCATCGAAAAATTTCAACTTGCTTGTACGATTTGAAATGAAAAATTATGACTTCCCAAAAAGGCTAGATGGTGTTAATTTCAACCCTTTTAACGATTATTTTTCTATGTGAAGAAAAATGTTTTAGCATCACCAAATTTTCACAGATTACCAGCAACTAATTGGTTTTCCATTGCAAAATTTTAACTGAGGGGACTTGGGGTGGCAATTTCCACCCCACAATTTAAAATCATAGTTTTCAATGAAATTATTTTTCTAGTATAACTAAATTTTCACAGAATATTCTAAGGTAAATTTTTTATGATATAAAATGAAAAATTGAGTCATGCCAGAAAAATTATTTAATTGGAAACTATGATTTTATATTGTTTATATCTCACTTTTAAGTGAGAAGTTGTAACCCACTAAAAATTATTTATTATTTGACCCTTTTAAAAATATGAACTTGATATATTGAGTGGTATATTTTTGAGATCTTTTCGTAGTTACTCAACTTTTTTTTGATAGTGTAAATTGCGTAGGAGAGTGTGAAATGGACTAACGCAATATCAACAAATCTGATATGCCAAGATAAACATTTAGAATCGATTCCGTGGAATAATATACCTGTTGATTCGTGTGGATGCTATGTAGTATTTCGGATGTAATGTCCTGTATCTAAAAATTACAGTTTTGGACCAAAACATGTTTTCATACTCACAATTATTTTGGATAGTTAGCATCATTCACAATATTCTCCAAAAATAAAATCCACCATGAATATACCAAAATACCCTTCTAAATGGAAAACCTAACAAATTATATTTCTAGTGTAAAAGTTGTAAAGAATAATTAGAGCTATAAATAATTCTATAAATAATTAATAATATACAGCACGACCAGTACATGTGTGACATACCAAACTTGTGTTTTTTCAGATGGCTACCCTATATGTTTTTAGGCAATCGAAACTTCTAAAAAAAATGGGATTGTATGAGTTTATAAAACGTGGTTCAGAAGTTATGGTGTGATTCATGCCCAGAAATAGGTTTTTTCAAAACTCAATATCTCAAAATATGTCATTGGAATCAACATAATTTTTCCACCAAATATTCTCGAAACTGGTGTATTTCCATCCTACATATATTATTTCATTAAATAACGCTTATCTAATAGAGGAGATAAGAGTTGTTGAAAGAAATAAATTAATACAATTCAAAACCGGTAAAAATTGTAACTCAGACAATCCAAAAAAGGTCTATTTGAATCCACAAAAAATTTACAAATAATAAGTGCTAACCAGAAGATTTCAGATAATTCAGGGTTTTGTTACTTTATTTAACAAAAAAAAACTAAAAAAAGTTACAAAAGTAACTAAAATTATGAAAACGGCATGAAAGTGATAATAGGTAAGGATTGAAAGTGCATTAGGAAGGCAATTATCACAGCAGATGTTCAAATAATCTTTTATTTTAACAATAACCATATCAAGTCCATTCATTTACCTACAATTTTGATTTTTCCCAATAGATCTCTCCCTCAACATATTTCCAGAGAAAGAAACCAATGGTGTGAGATTTGGGAAATTTGCTAGTTAATGAATGTGTTTTTTTCCTAGCCATCCATTGCTACATCATCTGTGGAGAAGAGCACCTTCATGTTAGAAATATAACCCCTCCCCCTAATGTCGATTGGTACTTCTTCCAACAAATTTGGTGAATCCTTTCGTAGGAAATTTTTATAGATTTGTCCACTCAGTGGACCGTCAAAAAGTGTAGTTCAATGACCTGATCCACAATTATATTTTCCCAAACATTCATTTACTATTTATTCTGATGGCCAATTTATCTAATCCAGTGGTGAATAAAGAGGTCAACTATTTTCAAAGCGTTAAATGTGAGTCGGATACGTTATCAAATGTGAAAAATAAAACATCTCTAGCTACAGGTAACATTAAATAAATTTAAAAATAACTATTTCAACACAAATATTTTGTATTAGTTGAAAGAGTGGTTAAAGAAGGAGAGCAATTAATTTCTGCAAATAACGTAGAAGTAAAATTTTCCACCCCAAAAAAAGAGCGGCCTAGAAGAGCACCAGTAACTGATATTCCCGAGTATGAGTATTCCAATATTGACGGATTATTTACGACTTTCCTAAGACGGACTGGTGTCGTATTACGGTAAAAAAGTTCCAACACAGAGTTAATGACATTTTGAGAATTGTGGCTTCCGAAACATCTCTTCGTAGAATTTTGAAGAAAATAGGTTTCAAATGGAGACGGACTGAACATAATAAACAAATTTTGATAGATAAAATGGACATTAGAGTATTGAGGATCAAGTATTTTCAAAAAATCAATTATTTTCGTAGCCAACAGTGACCAATTGTATTTCTTGTTGAAACATACCTTCATAGTGGACATACCTACATCTTCCAAGAATGGACGGATGAATCAACCAAAGTGTTATTCAAAAATATTGCGAAACGATCAAGACTCATTATTGTCCATGCAGGAGGTGACATGGGCTTTATACTTAATTGTCGGTTTATATTTAAATCAGGCACAACATCAGGGGATTATGATCTAGAAATGAATTCTGAAAATTATGGTAAATGGTTACATGAATTCACCTGTGAATTCGGTAGTCTGACATGGTGAGATGGCTGCACCAAAAAAGTATGCTCTAACCCGAATTATACGAGTTGATCAAGGTGAATGAAAAGCATCATAGTAGATTTCATGAGATTTTGCTTGAACAGGGACATAACGTTTTACGACTTCCACCCTGCCATCCGGATTTGAATCCCATTGAACTTATTCATTATTATGAGTTTGATCAAATTACTTCAGAGGAATGGCGACATGTAGTAGATATAGAGCGGTTATATTGGGAAAATGAAACTTTACAGACGTTCAAACACAGGTAAATCAAGTGATTATAAATTTAAATGACAATAGCACCACAAGCATAAGCAGCAGTGAAGATGAAAAAAAAAATGGTATTCAGATAGTGACTGATTGAAGTTTATTTTTGGATAAGTGTATCATTAAATAACAGTTTAACATTATACCAAATAAAATATGAAACGAAATTACAAAGAAGTCCTGTTCCATTAGCTACCCTAATTAAAACTTATTATAGGTACGACACTAGCCGGCAAGGGGCTTATCGTAATCCAATAGTAATTTAGATGCGAGAGTCTATACCTGCGCGATCGCTTGCTATCGGCCATGGCGTGTACTGTGTTACTTTTGAATGTTGACTCCTAACTGTTTTTTTAGTAAATGTATAAATGTACAGCAGGAATATATTTGAAAGTGCTAGTATTCTTCCTATACAGGGTGGGCCACCCCATACAATACGGTCCCTGTAAACGAAACCATTGATTTTTTCGGGCATTTCCCCATTTCATTATATGTATATTGATTAAGGCTGCAAAAGGAAATTAAAGTCATCCTTTCTAATTCTGACCAAGCATAAGAGAGGTTTTGGCCATTTCAATGATTTCGATAAAACCCTTTTCAATATTATACACAATGTTCAAAAATCATTGTCACTTCTTCATAATTTTGGACAAAGATAACTTTATTATTCCAAACAGACCATTCTGTTTTTTTTTTTTTTGGTTACAACAATATAAAGTTCAATTATCATTCATTTCAGTTTGGCGTTTCCTATACGTAACCTAAGTTCTTCAGATATTGACTTTTTCAAATAGTAGTTCTTATTTAAATGCATTATTTGAATCAAGATAGTTTTCATATTATTACTCTGAGCTTTCAAACGACATTTATTCAACTTGTTGAAAGAATTCTTATTAATGGTTAATAGTTATTAATAATTAATAGTGTTTTACGGCATTCAAAGTATTGAAAATGAAAGCTTATCCTTTTCCAGAGCGGGCGGATATCTTTTGATCGATTGGTGAGTGTTTAGAGAATTGCCTTTTGACGTTGAGGGTGTATGCCCAGAAATATTCCGACCGGAATCATCCAAACAAGTTGGTTTTCAAACGATTGCTACATGAATTTCGTAGGACTGGAAGTGTAGTTAATGAAAAGGAAAATAGACCAAAAACTATCATTTTAAATAAGGAAAATGAATTTCTTATGGGATCAATCATAGAAAACCCTCATACGAGTCAACGTAAGATCGAGAAAGATACCCGTACCGTATTTAGTTGCATCAGGAATTATACAGGGTGTTTATTAAACGTGCGGCAAATATTTAAAGAATTATTCCTTGGACTATTCTATGGATATTTTGTCCTTTGATAATTTTTGATAGGGCGCTTCATTTCATTTCGGTGCAATAACAATTTATCACCAAAAATTTCTACAAGAACTGTTGAAAATGACTATTCCCCGCTCGAATGCAAGAATCCAATATTCTCCTCATCGACTCCCGAAATCTTTCAAAAACACCAGGATCGTCTCTGATTGCGTTACACCAATCGGAATGTTGTTGATAGGTACCAACGGAATTGTTAGATTTTTCATTACTTGGTAGGTCCAGTGTTGTACACTATAATTTTATTTCGGCTACATTAATAATTTTAAAATCAGCAAAATTTTTATTGTCGAAATTGAAAATTGGAAAATGGTAGCTTTTCGTAATTATCAATGCCATACATAAACTGATAGTTGGAGGGGGGCATTTGTTGAAACAAAATACAAAACCATTCAACGGAAATGGCAAGTACATGGTCGGATCCAAGTCTGTGAAACGAATCTAACTCTTCTCTTGCTTCCATTTCTACTCTGCAATCATGCACGGGAATAAAAACTCGATTGTCAGAAGAATCACCACTATTGGGAACCGCTCATGTTGATTTTTAGGCCTTCCCAAATCTTAAGCCATTAATATGCCATATTCACTTGAAGGATATGTTTAGGGTCAATTCAGGAAGTATCATTATTAGTTTCGCTGACGACACAACCGTACTATATCGTGCTGATACTTGGAAATAATTGA
Organism: Leptinotarsa undecemlineata; assembly: GCA_015342065.1. NCBI lineage: Eukaryota > Metazoa > Arthropoda > Insecta > Coleoptera > Chrysomelidae > Leptinotarsa > Leptinotarsa undecemlineata. The sequence goes on from WOGP01008577.1 coordinate 8,693, forward strand.
AAGACAAGGTTGAGCGAGATTTCATAAAAATTCTCAGTTGCTTTAAGAGCAGGTTGGTGATAATCAATATAAAAAAAACTCACTTTGTACCTTTCACTCATCTCAACAATTTGCCAAATTATACTTAGTTGGAATTCCGTAGTGACAATAACATAATGATTATAAATAAGAAAGAACATATAAAATATCTTGGCATAATGATAGATAAAAATTTAAGGTGGAACATGCATGCAGAATATGTTGCGAATAAAATAAGGTCTCTACTGAACAAATTTAAGTTTTTCAGAAATATTTATGATATAGCACAGATACGAACATTATATTTCAGTCTAGTACAGTCCCATATCAACTATGGAATAATTTTGTGGAGAGGTATTACTGATCATCATCTTAGGGTTATCAACGTCACTCAAAAATTACTCATCAGAATTATTTTCAATAGAGATCCGCCTGAAGCACTTTTCATAGAATCTAAACTTTTACATATAATACATCTATAATTTCCGAGTCTTGCAATATATCATAGAAGATATGAAACAAAATTATTGACTGTAGATCATTTGCACAATGCCAGATTCAAACAAAAAACCTCAAGAATTACTGAAGTAAGCACATTAGGAAGTCAAAGATTTCTCACATACTTGTGCCCTATTGCCTATGCAGAACCACATGTTCTCACAAAAAAGAATATAAATATCTACAAGTATAAATGGAAGTAAATTCACAATTCATTATTCGCGCCTGCTTTATCTATATTATGTACTCGTATAATTCTACTTTTATTCATATGTTTTAACCGCTGACCCGGCAAATGTTGTTTTGTCACATACATTTTTTCTATCAGAACAATAACACAAATTAAATCCTCTAATGCTATAGTATGTACAATAATTTTCGTTAGTCTATGTATTCAAATCACTGTTGAGGAAGTTACTGTGTTAGCGAAGCATATCGTGATATATTTCTCAAATAAAGTTTGTGGAGATCAAATCGTAAGGTGTAGTATATGAAAAATGTTAATGTTCAGCTAACACAAACAAACTGGATGGTTTGTCCACTCGAGAGCATGCCACGTATAATTGTCCGTGTGAAAAACATGGTGTGCTCAAATCCAAACCACAAACGGACAATGTTTGGCTTTGGGATTTATCAATTGCATGTAATATACGACGTGTATGCACGTTATCGCGTTTTTCCAAGTTTTTACCAACAATGAAGATTTCGCGATGTTTTTAATCTTAATTGCTTGACGGCTTTGTCGGGAAAGATCAAATCTTCTCGGTCGCGGCATTAATAATAATATCGTCACAATAAGATTTATATTATAATAATTCTTGCACAAAACAAACACATAACCAGCCAACTTTGCGATAATTTAAAACAAACGATTGACATAGACAACATTACGTGAACTGTCAGTTGGGTTTTGTTATAACAAGTGAGCTGTCAGTTACGTTTTGTTATAACACGTCACTATTATCACTGAAGTTTCACCTTTTTATTATTATTTTTATTGATAAAATTCCATATTCCAATACTTATTATCCTATTCCCACGAAAAAAATCCAAAAACACAAAAATCATAAAAATTTGGAGCAGCCGCTCTTGAGTCTTTTATTATAATCTTTATTGATGGAATATCATATTTTAATACTTATTATCCTATTCCCGACGAAGACAAATCCAAAACACAAAAATCATGAAAATTGGTTTTTACCAGTTCTTGAGTTCTTTTATTATTATTATTTATTTTTTTATTAATAGAATATCATTTCAATACTTATTATCCTATTCCCGACGAAAACAAATCCAAACCACCAAAATCATAAAAATTGGTCCAGCCGTTCCTGAGTTCTTTAATTATTTTTATTATTAATTTTATTGATAAAATATTATATTTCAATACTCATTATCCTATTCCCAACGAAGAAGAAAAATCCAAAAACACAAAAATCTTAACAATTGGTTCAGCCGCTCTTGAGTTCGTTTATTATAATTTTTATTGATGAAGTATCATATTTCAATACTTATCATCCTATTCCCGGCGAAGACAAATCCAAAAAACAAAAATCATGAAAATTGGTTCACCCGTTGTTGAATTCTCTTTTTTTTTCACCGTAGTTTGCGCTGGTCAGACCCTACTCCCCGAAGCCATCGGGAGGTAAGTGGTCATTGGGTCCGAGAATCATGTGCCCTGAGCAAGCGCTGTGAGCCAAGAATGACAGACTTCTGCATCTGTACGGCTAAGATTTCTGCCTTAGTGATACAAGCCGGTGTGATTTTAAGATTCGAGAGTAGAGAGGACATCATTCCACCAAGAACTCCAATAATCGGAACAACCATCTTGCCAGAGTGGTCTGGATAGAGTCTGCGGAGTTCGAAGAGAAAATCTCGATATTTTATCCGTTTTTCCTCCTCTTTTCTGACGATATTCGTCTCGCCAGGAGCTGAAAAC
>WOGP01008578.1:0-11147 GCA_015342065.1 Leptinotarsa undecemlineata
GGCAGAAATTGGCCCTTGGAACAAACTGAAAAAATCGTTATGGCCCGAAGGCTTCAAAGTTTGGAGACCCCTGTTCTAAGCTATAATATGCTTTCGTAAGTAAAAGTTCCTTCACATATTTTCGAAATATTTTTGAGTCTGTTATAATTTTCATTTCAAATAGTAGATGATTAAATATCTTGCGACTCTCAAATATTGTGGAATTTTTTGTTCATGTTGAAGTTGGTTTTGGCAGAAGTATATTGCCATTTTGCCGTGTGTTATATATTCTTTCGAAATGAAATTTATTTTTTCTTATTTCAATTAAACATAGGTACTATTTCTAAAATGAAGATGCAGTAGATTGTTAGTATTCTTCTCTTAATGAACAGTGGTCCAAACGGTTGGCACTAGATATATATTTTACCGTCCTTTTTTTAGAACAAACACTGATGTCATCAGCTGCTTGCTAGAGAAACCCCAGAAAGCGATACCATACCTCAGATGAGACTCAACTAATAAAAATTTGTTTTTCCTGATGACCCTGATAAAGTAGCAGCCAGTTGCAAGTTTTTTGTTGAGATATTTTACGTATTCATCAAACTTCAGGGTATTATCTATCCATAATCCCAAGAACTTGGTGCACGTCTTATTTTCGATGACATGATTCTGAAGGCTTAGGTTTCCAGAAAAAAATTTAAACGAAATTACCTTAGTTTTATTTACACTGAAACATAAAGAATTGGAATCATACCAAGATTTGACTTTCTCTAAATAGCATTTATTGTCCAAAAGATTGTATGATCCCCTTACAGAGCAATATTAAAATATCAAACGTCACAAAAAAGTAAAAGAAAGCTACTAAAAAAATAGATAACAAAAAGTACAGTTTTAGAAAAACCAGTAACATATTACAGATTTTGCATTACATGCATAATTTGCTTCAAGCTATCCCAGAATAAATAACAAGAGTTATAAATTTTATTAAAATTATCACACATTGTTATTATTCTCTTGAATTAAGTAATATTTTTTGAGCTACCATAGATGAGCAAATTCAGGACTTTACAAATGTGTTTAAATTTTTTCATTCGCATGTAAGCCTTGTTCTCAAACATTATTCCTAAACATTGAAATGACAATTCAATAAAATATAGTTTCTAATGAAATAGTAATTTACGTAACAAGTCCAGAAAATACTGTGTTTTTGTTCAAGTAAACAAAATTGTAGGTGAAGCCATAGATGAGTTTTGAAGACTGCGAGTCCAAATAAACTGTTTTTGGTCGTGTTATGTACACTATTTTTTTCGAAAACCGGGTGCAATAACAAATCAATGAGACACATTTCTTTATTATATTTCTTTGTAAGACAAATATACATTTCTTTGTAGAATAAAATTTCGAACATTTTAATTCTTATTTTTATTGTATTGTATTTGATTTTCAAGGCAATAATTGTGCTGTAACCGCAGCGCAGCATTGGACATTTTGTATGGCACATTTTTTATTTAACTATCGCTGCTGCTAGTTTATTGTGAAACTTTCAAAAATCAAATTGTCAACTAGTTTCATGTCGAATAGCTGTCAGTCAGTATTCCGCTACTATGGTAATGATCTCAACTCCATTTATCAAAATCATACCTACTAAGATTTCCATATTTACAATGACAACAATGTATGAGTACGTACTTTCCGGACTATGCCGAAAAAATTTTCCTTTCTCAAAGAAAAAGCGTTGACGAAAAAAATCATTATTGAATAAAACACTTGACTTAATATGAATTTCAACAAAAATGTTGATATTTTCCTAAAGATCGTCACTGGATAACAAAATGTGAGTTGTTAGAAAATCATACCTTCATATCACACACATTAGTAAGACGTTTGGTAAAGCAGTAGTTGAACTCTGAGGTTGTAAAACAATAATGGTGAATACAAATCTACGAAAGTGTAGAAAGGCCACACATATTCTTTATGTTACTAAGTTCCCGAGTCCCCCCCCCATGCCCCCTCCCAGGTTGAGTGCCCTGAGTTGAAATCCCATCCCGTCCATCCACCCCGATCCTCCGGAGCGATCCTCAACTTACTGATGAGCACTTCAGCAAAATTGACATCTGATCTCTTTCAGTCGAAAGTCAGCCTTTAGGTACTTTTACTTTCTAATCTAATGTTTTTTTTATCGTGTCTTTACTAACACCTAGTTGAATTTATGTGATTTTTCTGTGAATAATTTTATTTATTATAATTATTTCAAGTAACACTTTGTATGAGATTCTAGAAAGTGTTTAACCGAATATCACCTCATAATTTTCTAAAAAAAAACTATACACAAATGTCATTACATCACTATTCTTCGATTATGTTGTGTTCTCGTGTGTTATTTTAGAGATTTATTTGTATATTAGTTCTTTTGACTTTGTTAAATTGGCAGCAATTGAATTGTATTTTTATGTATTATCATTGGTATTGGAAAAATTGAAACTTTACTATCGAACCCTGCAGGTTCCTCTTTAACGATGCCGAAGTAAAACCTTTCGACCCGAATCAAATCGCCGCCGAATGCTTTGGAGGCGAGATGACGAGCAAGACATATGACAGCGTCACCGACAAGTTCATGGACTTTAGTTTTGAGAAGACAAACAGTGCCTATATGCTGTTTTATGAGCGGTGCCCCGTCGACAGGGGATCATCAACTGCTGACGAGGCCACTTCCTCGAGAGCCCCCTCGCCTGCCGCGACGATCGAGCTCAGTAAGGAACTCGAGGATTGGATATGGCGCGACAACATGCATTTTATAGAGGACAAGAACATCTTCGAGCACACATACTTCAACTTCATGTGGCAGATATGCGGGTACATCCCGCAGACACTGCCTCCCATCGAGCCGAATGTCACGCAAAAGGCTGCACAGCTGTCGACGACGTTCTTCATTGAGACGTTCATTCACGCCAAGGAGAAGCCAACGATGGTGCAGTGGGTCGAACTGGTTACGAAGCAGGTGAATATTTTTTGATTTTTTATAATTTATATTGTAAATTATTAATACTGGCTGCAAAATTGTAGTTTCTAGTTGATTCATGAATTGAAACTTGCAAGTTCTGTTAGGCTCAACTCATTATTTTGAATATGTTGTTGTGAAGTAATCAATGAAACACTGAATCTTTGTCGAATAGGAAACTTATCCTAATATACAAACAATTTCTTCTACTCCAAGATGGAGTAGTAGAAAGCTAAAAACTTTCTTTCTCAATAAATAAGTCACTCCTAAAAATATAACCATTTCGAAATAATTTTTGTAATTTTAATTTTCAACTCACGGTTATAGAACAGGAACTCACACATTACGATATTTTATAAATTCCTTCTTTACAGTTCAATGCTTGCCAAGAAGCTTGCATTTGGTTCTTAGATCACATGGCACAAAATACCTGGTGGCCGGTCCAAGTTCTCCTGAAATGCCCCAACCAAATGGTGAGGCAGATGTTCCAAAGGCTGTGCATTCATGTGATACAACGACTGAAGCAGTCGCAATCGAAACTATACCTGGAATGCGGAGATGTGTCGGAAATGTCTGAAAGAAAATTAGTGGATTCCTCCAACATCGGAAACTCTTCGTGTGTTACCCGCTTTATCAGGATGCTGCTGTCGCTCATGGAGCACGGCGCGAAGGCCCACCTGAAGCACCTAACAGAATACTTTGGCTTCCTTTATGAGTTCAGCAAAATGGGCGAGGACGAATCAAAGTTTCTTCTTGCTGTCGGTGCCATCAACACGATGGTCCATTTTTATCTTGGTCAAAAAGTCAACGACTTTGTCGACGTTAGTGAAGGTGAGGAGGAAGAAGAGGTTGTGGCTCTGCCGCCAGACAAGTACAAACCATTGTCGCTCGACAAGATGATCACACTGATCGCATCCTTGTTGGAGAAGAGTAGAGACGTTACTGGGAAGTTGCAGTTGAGCGAGAAGGACTATAACGCCATAGCGGGCGGCAAAGGGTTCACATTTCTCTACCAGCAGATCAAAGACAACATCAACCTGCAGCAGACGAGGAACCTGATCCACTCGCTGTGCAAGGGGAATAACCAGCTGGCCCAAGCTATTATCTGTATGATATCACAGGCAATATCGCGGAACGCAGAGGTAAGTGTTTTTATAATTACAAGCTTTTATTCAACTTTCTCAATCTGGGGCTTAGTTCATAAAACTGTAGTATTTCACATGTGTTATTCACAAGAGTGGCAACATACAATTTACCCGTTACTACTGAAAATATATTGATGATAATTTTCTTCAAACCGATAAAATGATGAAAAAATTGATGGCTATGCCACCAAAACATACTTTTACAGTGATAAAATGCTTCTTTCCGACAGCAATAAAACTGACAGCTATGAAATTAACGTCTACGTGTAATTATTCTTGCATTATACCTGCTTTATGACATTGTACAAGTGAACACAAATTAATTTTATTTTTAGATCTATCAATTTCTTTTATATATTGATATTGTCACCCACTTATTATTAGTCTTTGACTAAAATTAAAGAAATTATTATTATTACTTATGGGGCCATCATTTTCACAATTTCAATCACTATCACTGTCTTAATCGACTTAAACCTATGGAAACAAAAATTCAAATATAATTTTAACTGAATATGGAAACTTTGCATAAGTGCTTCTACAGAAATTTGGCGGTTTAATTAAATATGTTTATGACAGTAACTAAATCCTAACTCTTCCACTGAGGCAACTCAAATGAATATGTTGTGATGAAAATAATATATATTCATTCCATCCTGTATCAATATTTATTTTAGAAATCTTTGTTTATCATTATATGTCATGTTGTATGTTGTTGTTCTAGTTCTAGTTCAATCTATCCATAACAATTTGTTAAACAAAATAAGACTTCGTTTATGGAAATTAATAGAAGATATATTCGTCTAGATGATTTTGAAGTAGATCCAACTTTAAGTTCAGGGAATCCGAAATGAAATCAATGGAAGCAGACCTTTGAGAATTTTCTTGAGGTTCATAATGAAATTTCAGATGAAAACAGTTAAAATCATTAAAAACCACATATCTTCTAATATTTTCTGAATAATTAGTGAGTATAAAGACTTCAAATCAACTCTTGGTGCACATAACAAAGTCTATGTCGAACTAACAACAAAATTTTGCCTATCATCGCCTTGCTTCACGAATTCAGAAGGCTGAATAAAGGGCGGAATAAACTATTGTCAAAATAACGCAACTTCAAAGCTATGACAGCAGAACAAAATCAGAAAGTAAGTATAAGATCACTGGTTTGTACTCAGGCAGTATACACCACTGACTGCTCGAAAAAGTTACTCTTGAGTTAAATGAAGCTTTTGATAAAGCTGATCTCTGGAGGTGACCCAACTAAGCCTTGAAAGTTTTTCGTTGCCATCCTCATTAATAAATGCGTCTTCAGTGGATTCATCATCCAGTTGGTATGAGTTGAATAGTTTAATGAGCCAACTTAAATCGAAAATACAATTCGACTATACTATAATTTGGTTCAGTATAGATGTGCGCCAGGTCGATCTTCAACCATACACTGCCACAAATAAAATACGAGTTATTTTTGTACCGTCATAGCTAGTAAGAAAATCGACAAACTCTTAAGACCCTTTTTTTTACCTTTCTACTAAAAAGTATAAAATGAACGAATACGAGACTTGCAATGAATCCTCGAATAGACCCACTGACTTTGAAACCACCCTGAACTTCAAAACCTAAATACAGTGGAAATAATAAAAATTAACGTATTCTCCATTACACTTTTCTGATTGTTTTATTTATGATAATCAATATTTCACGGATAAGAGAGAATTTAAAAAAAGGTAACAGGTTGCTTCAGGCAGTGGGAGAGCACTGCGCCACTTGATTTGATTTCATTAAAATCAGGAAATAAAAAAATATGTATGTATGGGTCAGAAAGTTATTTAATAGTTACTTCAGGCGGACACCTCAAAAATATGAAAAATATGATGATTGGTAAATCCATTATCTGACAAGGATCTCTTGAAATCAACTCATTTAATTCCACTGGTGGGGCAAGAAAGCTGAGAATAAAAACTTATCTCAGCAAACAAACAAAAGTAGCAAAAAGACATCCAAAGATAGCAACTGGGCGGACACAGTTGTCTCTTTGAAAATACAGGATGTCCCAAGCACGGCAGAAAACAAAGAATTTCAACTGCTGCAAGAAAAAACATTAGTGAAGTGCAGTGAAATTATTCACCTGAATGACGATCTTGAAGTTAACCATGACTGCATCTCCAATGATAACTATTGGAAATCAGTCTCCTACAAGAAACACATAAATAAAAAATTGATGGGTCACCATTTCCTTCTAAATCGTATGGCACAGGGCAACCGAACAACCTACTCCCAGTTGCACCAAAGAGAAATTGGATTTGGATTGGTGGTCTTGATCAGTGCACCACCCTTGAAAATGTTAAACGATATTTGAGGGAAGCGTTTCCAGATAAAAGCATTGACTGTTTTGACCTGGAATCTAAAAAAAGTGTTTTAAAATAGGAAGTTTCGATTTACCTTTGGACGAACTTCTGGATCCTGATAACTGGCCCTCTAATTTATCTATATGTCCCTTTCACGATCAGTGATCAACAATATGGTACATATATCACATCCGAAATATCTGCTGATGGTAACTCACGCTCTTTATCCGATGAAAAACAAAGTAGTAACTATTCATTAAAAATACTTCAATTGAATGCACAGTCAGTGACTAATAAAATTAACAAATCGCAAGTTCTCGCATCAGAAGAGAAACCGAACATTATTAGTATTGTTGAACACTGGTGTGATATTGAAAATATTGAGTTCATGTCTATACCTGGTTATGAAATTGTATCAAAATTTTTGCAAAGGCAAGTCCACTCAATCAGCTGCTTGGAGATTCTTAGAAATCATATACGCTTCTTTAGATAGTGGTAAGCATGTTGCAGGAGTATTCTTCGATCTGTCACGTGCGTTCAATTATTTAAATTTAAAATTATCGAGACCAAATTATATAATCTATGATTTAGAGGGGACTTCCTAGAATGGATCATTGACTTTCTTACAGATCGTATGATGTTCGTCAAGAATAAAGACATGAAATCAGACTATCATGATATATGTTCTGTAGTTCCTCAAAGCTCTGTGTTAGGTCTTCTGATCTTTCTGTTGTTTGTGAATGATCTGCTTACTTATTTCACCTGTAATGAATATGCTCTCACTCTTTTCGTAGATGACACGTCTTTAGTTGTAGCAGCGGGATTATTATGACTGTTCTTAAATTGGTGTGAAATGTACAATCTGATTGTTAACTTGATCAAAACAAAATATATCTATTTTATTCTAAAAAACGATCTGAAAAAGTAATCGCTTGCCTGAAAAATAAAAATATTATTAACAGAAATGAAAAATAAAAATAAAGATTGAAAGATTTTAAACCAAATTACGACATGACGTTTCGATTGTTAGTATCCACAATCGTCTTCGGGTGATAACTGAGAAACCAATGTTGCCAAAGAGGGTGTGTGTCGGCGAGTCTTGGCCTACACCTGCCGATATAAAGGAGATGTTTCCAAGTGACTTGTTCACCTTTCTGGAAAGGACAGGATTGACGATGACCTAGGAGAACAATTCCTCGGGAGGATGTACAATGGGTCACATGTGGCCTATGTGCTGCGGGTCTGCATTCACTCTCCCTACTCTACAGATACACATACAGGCAAGGCATTGAACTGAAATTCAATATGAATAAATATAACAACTGCCGGATCACAAACTTTCGGAGTACCTACCTATAATGAGTATTTTGATCATGATGTGAAGATATCCAAAATCATGACCGTTTCAGTTCATTTCCAATATTCGTCATCCGTCAACAGAAGCAGGGGTTTTCAAAGTAGTCGTCTCCGGCAAAGAATTTTGTATAGTGTTAGTTACTGAGTTTTCTAAACATATACACACTCGGTTATGCAAACAACTTAGTCACCCTGATCCCAATTTAACTATAATAATAAAGTGGGATGCTTGTACTAAACTAAAATGTTACTTCAGACACGCCTGAAGAAGCTATTGCATAGCCAAAACACGTGTCGCGTTTTTGTTAAACTATTTAGTGAAAATCTCATAATATGGATGTTCATCTAGTAGACGTCAGTCGATTTATTCACACATACGTTGTTATTCTAAAGTAAGAAATAGCTTTAACATTTATTCGATCCAAATATTGACTCTCTGATGTTATTTAATCGATTTGATTACTTACGTTTTCATTTCTTGTTCTCATTCCATTTGACCGTTGGTAGTAGTACTAATTACAGTCATATTTCTATGGTAATTAGATATTTCATTTCCTCAATATTTCAAAAAAAATGCAATGCCTAGTGGCACCTATCGTGTAAAACTCAATAATGAAATGAATTCAATGCTACTGATGCTACCTGTAAAAAATGAATTCATCCAGTGAGTATAGTTTTCTACCGATACAACAATGATGACTGACAGTTTAGTTGAACTACTGCCATCCCGATGGCGCTACATACATCGTACATGGAGATTTGTATTCCTTTATATTCTGTGTACAAACTGAAACTCAACTTCAATTGTACAGAAGAATAGGTATTCTACATTCCAATTTATGTACATTCATAAAATATATTTTATCTGAAAGCAACAACAATTATTATTAATTATTTTCAGGAGTAAAGTAAATGTCCCAATAGGTAATCGACATAAATATAATGGCACACCTCGTTGAAATATAAAATGGATGAATTTATATAAAACAGTTTGAAATATTTTAACTTACTCTTAATATTTTACCTTCAACTCAAAATATGATAGACGAACAGGAAGATAATCACTAAACCTAATTAATACAGTTTGTTTATTGTATGATTTACACTGTAAAGGGATTTAGAAAAACCGCGAAACGTGTTTTGCTATACAATAGCTTTCTCAAGGAAGCTATATTCATAGCTGAAGGCAGCTGAAACTAGATTCTTGAGATATGCAGGTGGGTTCTTTGTATAGCGTAAATAAGCATCAAGAAAGGTAATCAGGAATTTCCAAGTCAAAAGGGGAAAAGTTTGAACATTGTTTTGAATTTCGTCAGTTTTGAAATTGAAAACCTGAAGCTTTGGGTTGATGAAAAATGTTGTATCTATTTGTTTAAAATGGTCTCACAAACCAAATTCTATGTGGGCAAAGCCGCGGGCAACAACTAGTGTATTTATAACCGAGAATTGAAACTTGTAATTTCCGAATGGTAACATGAAACATAGAAATTAACAATTATTAAATAATTTTTCCTTATCACAATTCACGAATGTATCTGCTTGTGTAATACATTATTGATGATTACAATATCTGTTACAATTATTATTTATGATACTTGAGTTCAAAGTCGTCAGTACTGTGAAGATATACCAAAACACTTCAATTGCTATCTTGAAATGGTGATACCCCTTCATCTACCTTTCTCAGTATTTGTTTCAAGTAAAAACATATTTTAGGGTTTTGTTATGAGCAACCAAAGGTTTTTTTTAATGAACTGTTTGTCCTTCAGAGTGGAGAAACATTTTTAAATAATTATCAGATGAATTAGTTTCTCATATATTGGTTAATTTTTAGTGATAAAAAAAGTTTTCATTGAAAACTGTGAGACGACTTCTGAAAAACACCAAAGTGGTTTTACAAAGTCATACCCGTTCGTCTTCCTTACACGATATTTTCTCATTCTGGTTAGCTCAACTCAAACTGAATCTAATCTCTGTATCCATCAACACGAGCTGGTCAGCTCAGAGCTTCAGAGAGTCAAAAATCTTCATTAATTCCCAATCACTTCCGTACATTCTGCTACCCACTCGTTTCTCACTATTTGCCCACTTGACAGGACTTGACAGTAAACAGGATAGCCCACCACATTCGCCTCGGTCTTTCTACGAGAAATGAAGAGAGTTAGTAAGAAATTTCAGCACAGATATATGTGGGTCCATGAGGAGCATATTCCAAAATTATTTTGATATATACAGGGTGACTCGCAAAAAAGTTACATACCAAAGTTATTTTTTCTTGTGGAACACCCCATATTATTTTTAATTTTCGATACTATAGACAAAATAAAGGTGAGTTATATTTCCCAAACTTAAAACTGGCTGTTTCTGAGAAATTTCGAGAAATTTAAAAATACAGATCATAATTTAAAAATTGTTTTCACCCTGTAACGTTTAACGAGCTGCTCGTGATTAAAAGTACTGCTCAGCTCAAAGGTTGAAATTGACTACCACATGGAATTTTTAATGCAATATTATGCCGAGTGGCGAAAAAAAATTGCCTCAAAATTTGGATACACATTTAATTAAATAACTTCTTAGAGTTGAAAGGAACACCCCGTATGTAGTGGCGTAATTTGACGCAGGAGTAGATTCCCTTCGAAACTATATAAGGGTTCCCTATACCTATCTCTTCTGCTTTCTACACAAAAGGCGTTTTTATATTTTACACAAGTTTAAATTTTTCAAAATCAGTGTATTCAAAGTAAAATGCAGGCAAATGTAAAAATAAAAATTTATTTCCATTTCTGAAATATTAAAAAGCATTCTTCAAAATAAGGACATGCATGTGTCTCAATTATTGAGGCAAAATATGTTAAATTCGCTAATTTCTTAGCAAATATATTAAACTTCATAGTGGAATAAAGGAATAAATAACAAAATTACAATATTTGGTCAATAAAAACATACATTTACGATTGCCTATAAAAATTATTCTAATATTTTTTCAATAATAGTAGGCTCTGGCCTAGATGACGTTAATTCTAACAGCTATTCTAACAGGAGTCATCCTAACAAGCGTTCATTGGAAAAGTTGTTGCAGCTTCTCCCAAGAATAGGAAGAAAATGAATATTTAGTGATGTTATCTCTAATTGAACACCCTCACACTAGTCAACGAAAAATATGTGGAACTGGAAAAAGCAGACAGAGTATCCAAAGAATAATTAAAAATTACGAATTCCACCCGTATCGCATTCAATTACATCAACAGCTTTCTGTTAAAGAATATGATCGACGATTTAATTGAAGTCAACTTTCCATAACAACGGATTAGTTAACAGACA
>WOGP01008579.1:0-10810 GCA_015342065.1 Leptinotarsa undecemlineata
TGGTATTAGTCAGTATCAATTTGCATTCGACTGTTACCAATCATTTGTTGAACCTTACTCACACCCTCACCGTAACAATCTGAGCAGCCTATCAGCACATAAGTGATAACCTCCATATTTCGTACTTTGAGTTTTTACCTTTGCAAGTTTAAAATTTGGAGAGTTGCAAGTGGAACGCGTGTGGCAATTTCGTGAAATTTCGTAAAGTGTAATATGAATACGTTGTCTTAGATAAATGCAACCTCAATAAAATACAAATTGATATGAACAGTGGTAAAAGGAAAGCCCAACAAAATATATATGCATAAATGTCAACAAGACATATTGTTGAAAATTTGTACCTGCGTGTTTATCTCTGAAAACACTTCAAAAAGTTTCCCAAATTATTGCAAGGTATTTTTTCCTCTTAGAATTGTGCTAATGGTTTTTAAGATGAGGCCAAGAGATTCAGGATCGCCAGGGCGTTGTACTATTCCCCTTCTATGTCTATAATCTGCAACACTTTGCTTCAATGTTGAGGTAATTCCATTTGCAGTAGAGGTAAAATATGTAGGTATTATCCTTGATAAAAAGTCTACCTGAAACACTCAGTTGGAAAAAGTTTTACATAAATGCAAATTGTCACTATGAACATGTCAAAGATATGTGAAACATTTTAGGACTCAGTTCCAAAAAATAAAGCAATTTCCTGGTGGACGGAAGGTTAACAGCCAACTGCTCAGGTGAAGTTTACTGGTATTCAGAGACAGGTTTGGCTGTCACTGGTGTCATCAGCCCCATAACATCAGTGCCCATGAAAATCCCTGCATCCTCGTTCCTGTCTACATTTTCTGAAGAAAAAAAAACTAGATGGATAACCTGCAAAATTGTACATATTGCCAAATGAGCGGAGCGTAGAAGACTACTGACTGACAGTGAAAGCTACAATATTCTGGGAAATTCCTTCGGGTTATCACCTTCAACTCTCAACTATCAACTGCCGTATACAGTTCTAATCCCAAGTAGAGATAATTAGATTCTCTGGAAAGAGCAGATAGATGTTGGGTAACTGATGAATCGAAAATACTTGCAGGTTTTGGTGCAGGTTTGTACAGTTGCAGACGTACGACATATAAATATTAATAACTTCTGGCCGTATTTCAAGTGAAAATTTACCCTATTGATTTTTGTGAGATGAAATTGGTAAAAATCAACCTTACAAGGCCTTTGACAGTACTTGACTTCTACAGATCAACGTCCAGCTTGGTAGTGAATTGCCAAAAAAACTCAGCTGCTGACTCCATTACAAGCGTTTCATCGGATCAGAACCTGGCATTGGCCTCGCTTCAGGCTTTGCTAAAACACCTGTACTGCAAGAACCGTTTCAGACATCTGGTAGAATCTACCAGGGTTGGCCTATTCTACGACATTCATACATCTTTGGAAGCATGTTACCAAACAATTATTGGAGTACTCCAGAGGTAACCTGCGTTATTCAATAGGCTTACTTACATGTCAGTGGTGGTCAGTCAGTGGTCAGTGGTGATTCCTCATATGCAGAAATATGGACAGACTTTGTTTGGAATAATCTAAGTTCAATGCTTACTATGTAGGTGCCTGAAAACACAGATTACCATGTTATTATACTTGGATAAATTCAGAAGTAATTATCTATTATCTTCAGGTCACTCAACATAGAATCTGATTCAATTTTGGAATATAAGTATCGAAAAACCAATTGGGAATGAGATGATACTGAATCATATATGAATAACTATACTTCTATCTACTTCTATCGTTATTGTCCAACAAATTTTACCCCAATCCAATCTGCTGAAATTAGACAATTTGTCTTCCAATGCCATAATATTTGATCTAGTTATTGATACATGAAAATGTCTACATGGTAGGTTAAACAGACCTATTGTCTAAGGGAATTTCAATGAACTAATTAAATTTCATAGTCTTCCACTTGAATTTGAAGATTACAACATTATTGGAATTATGTGCAATGTGTTAGCATAATTTCCTGGTCAATTGAAGATAATAACTTCACTCTCGAGTACAATTTGAAAGCATCTCAACAAATAGTTTAACAAAAATATTGTGAGTATTCAGCGATATTGAAAATAGTAACTGATTCCAACCAAAAAATAATTTGAATATCCATAAATCTAAAGTATTTAAGAAACAATTCATTCTGAGATATTCATTAAATAATTCTACAAAAACGCAACACGTGTTTCGCTATACAATAGCTTCTTCAGACGTTTTAGTAAATATACGACTGAATAAGCTATTGTATAGCTAAACATGTGTTGCGTTTTTGTAAAACTGTATATTGAAAATGGTAACCGACTCCAGCAAAGAATAACTTGAATATCCATAAATCCTATAAGATATTCAAGAAACAACTGATTGTGGGATTTTTATTAAATACTTTTACAAAAACGCAATAAGTGTTTCGGTAAATGACAGTTTCATCAGGCGTTTTAGGAAGGATACGTCTGAAGAAGCTATTGTATAGCGAAATACATGTTGCTTTTTTGTAAAACTGTATTTCGAAAAAGGCAACTGATTCCGGTAAAAAAATAAAGTGAATATCCATAAATCCTAAGGCATTCAAGAAACAGTTGATTGTGAGATATTCATAAATCAATTTTACAAAAACGCTGCATGTGTTTCACTATATAATAGCTTCTTCAGGCGTTTTAGTAAAGATACGCCTCAAGAAACTATTGTATAGCGAAACACGTGTTGCGTTTTTGTAAAAATAAATTGTGATGAAATTGAAAGGAGTATATTCTTAGGAGGGTTTAATTTTTGGGAAAGAAAGGTTTTAGCTTTCTACTTCTCCATCTTCATACAAAAAATGAATAAATGTGGCAATCATCCAAAGAAATGAAGAAAGCAATTTATTTCAAAAAGGTAACTCTAAACGAAAATGTATGGATCATGCAAAGAAGTAACTGACAGATACAAACTGGAAGAAAAGCTTCGCAAAACTGCTACTTTCATAAAAACGTTGAATTACACGAAAAAAAAAATACTTTTTTATGAATACTGAATTATTCAAAAAATACTTTTCGCTATTCAGTATATATTCCAAACATTTGGGTCAAAGGATTACTACACAATATAGTGAATGAAAAAAGCAAAGTTTCACTTACATGGAAGATTGTCATCCTCAGTCGTAGACATTCGATGTTTCGCTGTTCGACACTTGGCTTATCGGCTCTTCAGTGCCAAATCTGGATAGCATTACCTTAAAACCCAATTCATTCATAAAAATACAACTCTC
The DNA here is from genome assembly GCA_015342065.1 of Leptinotarsa undecemlineata. Lineage (NCBI taxonomy): Eukaryota > Metazoa > Arthropoda > Insecta > Coleoptera > Chrysomelidae > Leptinotarsa > Leptinotarsa undecemlineata. Next base: position 3,281 of record WOGP01008579.1, read on the forward strand.
TGTCATGATAAAATGTTTCTTGAACACGTTATGAATTTTCATCAAGGTAATTTTATCACGTAAATCATAAGATTTTGACAAAAAGACTATTTTTCAAGGCTTACTCTATTATGAATGAATTGGCAAAGACCAGAATAGACTGAAACATCATAAGAAAAATAATGACCGGAGTTTTTCTGGAATCTCAGGCAGCCAATAATTTGATTTACCCTGTATACAGTAAATGCACCTCTAGTCACTCAACGTTCAAGAGGACTTTTCATACATTTATGTAGCATCCCTAGGATAATTACATCATTGGTGAATTTTGCTAAAATAAGGTGTTATTAACTATCGACGGAATTAGAACATCAAAAATAATAGATCTATTATCTCGTATTCTAATTACACTAACAGCAGCTATGCCATGAACATAAGTAATTCAAAGAAAACTATCATATGGAAGCAAATTGTAGGAATTTTTTGGGTTCTGCTCCATAGAACAAATGTCACAGTGGTTGGCATGTTTGCTAAAAACTGATCGAAGTCAACCGCAAAGATTTTGTTTTAGTCATTATCCAGAAACACGTTAACGATGCCCTTGGGCTGTCCCACTATTAGATAAAGCTCTTAGAAAAAAACAGTGTTTAACAAAATTAACTGTTCTTCAAGAAGCAGATGCATTCTTTCAAACCGCCTACCTACTCACTTGTGTGATATTTTCAGGGTAATTCTTCGGGAAATTTGCGGTATTTTGGTAACAGTTGGTAAGAAATCCGGTGTCGAGGAGTAGGCAGAAAAATTTGAATTTCTAACGTTTGTAGTGTATAGTATGTCATTAGAGTAAATATAGATACTTGGCAAAATGCATCGTTATTACGGCCAAAAGTAGTTACAGTTGAAACATGTGGAACAAGTCAGGAAGGTATACTATAATGATAGATCATCGGAATCAATAGCAAGGTGGGGGGTAGGTAGAAGTATTATTTACTATAATAGCAAACTTTCAGTTGATTTTCTTATCAAAATTAGTATTTACGAATTCATTCATAGACAATTATTTGGTTTGACGGTAGTATCCCTGGACATAACCAGTAAGTTGATGACGTTGAAGTTATATTTATTCTCAATCAGACTGTGACTCTTATGAATCAACCAATATTTATATTTTTATTAATTAGTGAAAAAAATCGGCATTTCGAAATGAAATCTGTGTCTTATCAATTCAATGGAAAATTTCGAAATATCGGATAGAAATCGAAAAATTTCATAAACAAAGAAGAAGGTAAGTTCTTTATATAATATATTAGAGGAAAATATAGATATCGATGTACATTCCTACGGGAATAATAAACAAACAAATTATTCAAATTCAAACTATTTTCATTACCAGGGAAATGGTAATAGTAACTATCTATTAGGGGTTGAAACTATAGTATATTTTGTGATTTTTTTTTTTCCACCTTTTGCCAACAACTCTCATATAATGTAAACTCTGAATATACTGACCTTTATTGTAATGACACATTTTAGTGAATAATAATAATAATAACAATAATGGTATTTATTCACCTCGAATATACATCATAAAATACAATACGAAGAAGACATTCACTGGTGAATAAATGCATACTACCCAACAAAGCAAGCCTTGTTAGTGGGAGTAGTAGTTAATGAAGTGACAAAATACCAAAAGGCGAACCTTGACCACAGTGAAAATTGTCAACGTTGATCCAAAATCTTGATATCATATCAGGTAAAGAAAAAATATATAAAAATAAAATATGAAGTATAAAATATATAAAATATAGATATTAGTCTTTTAAATATAACATTCTGCAGTAGTGTTGCAAATATAACATTTAAAAATTATGTTGTTGACATCAGATATAAAATATCATGGGAAGATTATTGAAAGAATTCTTATGGTAGTTTAAAGAGCAATAATTTTTAGGTCCCAAGTAGACATAACTTCTTTCCAGGGTGCTTTTTTCTGGTCTTGGTATTACACAGGAAATGATTTTGTAATATGTACTGTAATCATGATTTATAGCTATAGTGTATTTCTGAGTCGAATATCAAATAATTTCATTTCGCGGTTTAATTCATTAGTGGTGTAAGTATATGGTGTCTTAAATATTATTTCAATGGTATACTTTTGTATATTTTCCAGATGTTTTATATAATTAATTGTTGCCGCTCCCAAGGCTAATATTGCATTATTCCAGTGGGGTTCAACTAGGGCATAATATAATATTCGTAGCTGATCGAGAATCTCATTTTAATAATGAGGCAAAACAAATTATTGATATAATAATAAGTTTTTGCAAAATAAGAACTCTCCAGATGGCTACTTTCCACACTCACTATTATTTCATACTTTCGGCAGAGATATACTACTGTTTTAAGGTATCACTTTGCCCATATCTAAGAAAATACTATAGGCACATAAGCCTTGCGCTCAAATGAGTGAGGACTATGATCTACAAAATCAAATTATGCTGTCTCGGAGAAAGTTTTCGGCAAACTGATTGGTCGATAATTCGCCATATCGTTTTCCTTGCCTTTTGTTTTAGAGGTGTATTACAACTTACTTCATCTGGTTTGAAAAACTGCGTATTCTACACAAGAATTAGAATGTATCACAATATTGGTAACAGGGAAGAAACACATCGCTTCAAAATAACTTCTGGAATGTTTTTGATTTTCTGGCTTGCTTGAATTATTTTCTCTCCTCCAGTTGGATACAAAAACAATTACTCAAGTACATGCTATCAAGTATATCAAATTCAATTGTTTAGCAACTCCTGGAAGGAAGGAAGGAAGTTTTGCGATGCTACTTCCATCATGAAAGATGTTAACTCGGGTAGAACAGCAACTCCAGACATCTGCCTGTATTTTATGCAAATTTATATTCAAAGAGGTCATTTCTGATTCATTTCAATAAGAAAAATTCGTATGTCCATGTGTTCGAATCTTCGTAACTCGAAACTACAGTGTACCAAAGTTCTTTCTTACGATAACTTTGGAATCCCAACCACAAATTTTTTGGGAAATAGTACCTACGTATCTTCTGAATTGCTTCGAAACTCGTTTTCTGCTTTGAAACATACATCTTTATTTTCAATGGATTATTTTACAGACAAAAGTTAGAAGCCAAATCTTTCTTATCTTCAAAATTAGTTTTGACCATTTCCTACTGAAAAATAGAAGTTGAGCTTTTTTGTACAGTACGGCTTTGTTTGTCTTATCGCCTTTGAACTATTATAAATTACAATGCAGTTTGCAATTTTTCAAATTATCATCATTGCTGAGTACTATCATACATGCTTTTCTGAAAAGATACACAATTTTAACAAACAACAAAATTTCCTTGCAAAAATTTCACGCGTTGTATTATTCTGTGCTCTATGTTTCGATTGAGGATTTGTTTATCATCACGCCATAATTGAGACATTTCAAAGAGTGGTGTCATCATTCCAAGTGTAAAACTTTCAGTACAAACCAAAGTCGGCTTATCACTGTGCCGCTTGAAGAGTCTGTGCCCCCTGTGAATCTCTGCGGGGGTTAACACCTGCCCCCTGGACTATTTAATATATTCACATTCCGACGTTAATCATTCCAACACCTCTTTGTCATGATACCGCTGTCAATGGTGTGCGAGAAGGTTTATGAAGAGGAGGTTGGAACTTAATTTTACAGGGAGACTAAAGAACACTGGGGAAATAAATATGCTTGGAGTTCATTTATTTTTTTGGAGTGAATGATCTTGATTCATTGGGGCAAAGTTGAACAGAATTGAAATATGTCAGCAAAATCAACGTACCACTTGCGAAAAGTGGTTTGTGGATAAATTCATATACAGTGTGACAAATTGAAAACTCACAATGGCAACCATATAAAATATAGGAAATTGTCAAAAATAACTTTCACACTAGGGAGGGGGCAAACAAAATGATGTAATAGCTAACTTGTTTTCACTTATCCCCTCGTGCCCAGCCACCACAACTTTATAGTCTCAAATGACAACCCCCTACTTGTCTTACCTTATCTAAGAGATCTCACGAAATGCTCGTCAATGGTACTCTACAGAGGTACAATCGATGTCGTAGTTTTTGATTTATTACATAAAACACTATTTGTTTAAATCAAAATTTTATTTTCTATTAGTAATTTAAGAAGTGATGATTTCCATTCTTCTCGAGATAATGATTAGAGACTTGTCAAATATTTTTCTGGAAGTAGCTCGGTTTCAGTGGCTCTATTGAGTCAGGGTGCGTCTTAAAAACATTAGATTTTAGGTGGTTCCAGAGAAAAAAATCAAATTGTCACCCAGTATATTGAAACATTCATTTATAATTTTTGAACAATATCCTATACTTCTGTTTAGATACAATAGACACTTTTTTGATGTCTTTCTTACTCTTTCTTGAATTTATGATCTGCAATAAATATTTACTTTTGCACCCGTGGGGGTTTAATATAACTAACACCTATTCAAATTCGACCAAATAAATTCAGCTTCTGTACGAAGCCGATTACTCAATTTGATGAAAAATCTTTCAGACCAGCTGGCAAGAGACGGAACTCTGCAAAACGCTGAAAACCAATTTCCACCCGGGGGGCAGGCACAAAGTAAATATCCTACTACTACGGTCTGAATTTCTTGGTGGAGAATAATTCAATCCAAGACTGACAGACCATGGTATGCTTCTCTAAAACCTGATCGGCAGTTAGTTAGCGACTAGATCGTAGATCTCCCGTAGTAGATCTCCTGTCGCCCTCCCATGGCTACAGGTTTCTAACTACACTCACTAGGCTGGAGATGTCCTCTGGATCAGCTGAGATAACCTGTAGCCATCCAGATGGGAATGTGGAAATGTCGAACCGACGGTTTGCTTTGATCACTCACGCGAATCAACCGACGTGTTGATCGGTGGTTCCAGCCCCAGGCTGAATGGTCGATTTTCATTTGCTATCGTCCAAACCGTGTTAGGAAGCACACGTTAAAAGGTAGGACCTCGTTAATCCTTAGCTCGCACAAGTTTCGACTTCTGAGGGTTGTCGTTCGTAGGGGTGCGACAGCTGGTTAACGGAAAAACAGATTTTAAACAGATTTTTTTTGTAGTAGTACTCCTATGACTGATATGCGCAAGTTGAAAGAATGAATCATCGTCCCCGTCACCTTACGATAATACTTAAATACGCTTCAATATACTTCTTGCGCTGAATGTGTCAAGTTCGTGAAAGTGGAAGTGAATAAAATAAGTGAAGTGAAATTAGACGGAAACTGAGGAAACTTGAGAAAAACCTTCGTTTGTACTCGTCAAGTAAATGAAGTGGCTTTAACGTGTTTTCATGTTTTAGAACCCAACCAGAGAAGTAGAAACATTGGAAGACAATAAGATTGACAATGATTTCTGATCATTGATCATCGGCAGAGGACATTAATTCCGCCAATATTATTAGTCATTTTAGTGCCCTTCATGCTCCGCAACGTTTCTGACTTTGCCAGCCGAGAGTCTCGATCACAACATTAGCCCTAATTGGTTTTTATGCAATTTCTTTGTTAAACCGATAGCGGTGTAGTATTGGGTCTTTTCCATTAGATCTGGACAAATTTTATTAACATATTATGAACCGCCAAATAGTGTTGACACAGGTACGGAGTCAGATTCGACATCGGAATATTTCGATGCCAACAGCGAGTTCTCCCACAATGGTTACCCAGTTAAAACATACTAGGAGGGGATCCGACTGAAGTCTTATAGGACTAATATCAAGGACGATCTGACGCTAAGGTAAAACAACTAGATAACACAGGGTCTGGACAAAGAAACAAAAAATGACTAGATGAATAAATGGCTCATTTCAGCAATTGTATGGCTTTAAATGATCCTAAGTTGAATCCGGAAGTCCAAATGTAACTCTCAACAACTGAGTTGAAAAAAAGAAGGATTTCTCATAGATCTTCAAATCACATTGGGCAAGGGTTTATCAGCCTTAGGTGCGAATATAACAAGTCTACTGTCTGATGAAAATGCGGAAGCACTCGAAACAAAATAGTCAAGACTTGGTAGATGCTGGAAAACTATTTGCAATATACATAACTCAATTTAAAACCATAGAAAATTACTTATTACTTCACGTTTCAACCAGAAAATTCAGAAAGTTGCAGTTGCTCAATCACCTGATGCCCCACTGAAGTTTTTGGGTATATACATCGATGACACCTTAAGTTGGGCAAATCAAATAGACAATCTCTGCAGAAAACTTTCTTCAACTACATATGCTATGAGAATTCTCAAAAAAAACTTTGACAGTGATGTTCTGATGACTGCCTACTATGCTAATTTTTACTCTGTAATAAGGTTTGGTATTATCATTTGGGACTCCAGTCATGAGCTGAACAGAGTATTTCTCTGCCAAAAAAGGGTAATCAGAATAATTTTTGGTATGAAGGTCAAAGACTCGTGTAGAGGAATCTTCAAAAAGAACAAATTATTAATAGTACCAGCGATATACATTTTTGAGTTATTAAAATTTTTGGTAAATCAACCAAGCTACTTTGAAAAGCATCATAAAACACAAAAGTATGAAACAGTATTTAGGAATGATTTTGTTATATACGTGTTTGTTGTAAAAATTATATTATCTATAAAAATAATTTCTAATAATACTAACTATTCAAAATACTGTTTTTTTTTTCACAAAAAACTAGAAACCGACTACAGAAATTCGATTATAAATACAAAATCGGTGGCCTATGAGAACTACCAATCTAGTTGAAGATAGGTGGAGAATCATAAATTTTTAAAACCGTGAAAATGGCAATAGAAATGATTATTCCAATCATAACCCTGACTACTTCCTTGATTTTTTCAGTACAGTTGCAGAAACTATTATCAAAACATTACCCCATTCATCCCATTTATATCCTAGTGAGAAAATTACTATCACATAAACACAGTTTCTTTTTATCTCCAACCACACCAACTGAAGTACTCTCAGCTAACAAACGACTGAAAACTTCCAGTGCCGTACTTAGAGGCCTTTGAATTAAATGCATTGCTCATTAAGGAGACATCGAAACTACTACTCTAACCCTTAATACTCGTAATCTATTAGTGTTTCACTTCAGGCAGGGCCGTAGCGAAAATAAAAACCAGAGGGGAGGGAATCCAAATTTTCCCAACTGCATCAGCAAAATTTCCCAACTTTTGAAGAAATGAAAGCCGAGGGATTAGTTACTACTATAATATATTAATTTTCTTACTTAGCTATCCAAAGATTGGCTGAATGATCATGCCTGTTAGGGTATGCACAAACAAAAATGAATTTTGGTGATTATAAAAATAATAATGGGATTTATTCTACTTTGGACCAAGGTTCTTGGTCTTCCACCATATTCACCATGTATAGAAATAAGTAAGTAAATAAGTAAGTGAGACATCATTTCCTTTTTGACAAAATGTTTTTGTATAGGATTAGTCAATGTCCTAAAATTAAAATGATACCCAGCCTAAATTTAAATCTACAATATTCACATTA
>WOGP01008581.1:0-11146 GCA_015342065.1 Leptinotarsa undecemlineata
CAGGGTCAAAAAGGGATTATTATAATGACATGGCACCTCGGAACTAAGTGTTAATCCTTTTTTGAGAAATCATGCTCAAGTATATGAACCCAAATTGCATATTAAATAAGTTTACAAGAACCACTAAAATTAATCTTAATCTTTTTTTAAGAAATTTTACTTACCTAAATACATGTAGGTACTTAATTTTAGACCAAATTACTTCCCAAAAATGGCCTTTTATTATTATCTATGTCTGTAATTTTTAATTTACTTTAATTATTAAGTTTAATAATCCTAAGATTTGCCTACGCCCATGGACGACAACGAAATTCAGGCAAATTTTATGACACTTCATGATTTATTACTCTACACTCTTTTGAAATAGACTATAATTGTTTCCATCAATATTTTACTCTGTTCTAGTCCATTAAATATAGCATCCTTTTTTTGACATTATCCTACACTTTGCAGGTATTTTTGGAAATAAATGTGTTGTTTCGTGAAAATTATTCTGAATTGTCCCCTATTTCACATCGAACGATTAAGAAAATCGAAAAATGTTAGGAATTGTGGAGTGTTTGTCTAGAAGAGAACTTTCCGTCGTTAACAAAGATACTAAACCTAATGCATTGTTGGAGATAAAGGAAAATTCTACGCCTTCAATAAGGTAAATTGTACGAAATAACAATAAAAGTCTTACAATAACAGAAAACTCTTCAAACAGTTTTGTGAAGATGATCCTGACAGCAAAAAATGAGACTAACATGAATTATTGCTAACATATGTATTGCTTTCTGATGAATCCACCTTCACCTTTGATGACACTCACTACATGCGAGAGTTACATACTCAGACAACAGAAAAAGTATTTTTTTTAATTAATGATTTTTTATGAATAAAACACATCTGAATATTTTTTCAAAATTTCGCAACACAGATTCTCAATATTGAAAATGCTCTCAGCCCTGATGAAAAATGAATGGATGATTGTATTGACAATTTCCAAGCCTTTCAAAGAAATATTTTCTGTTACAATGTGACCGATGACATAAGTAGATCAAACTTATTCCGTATTAAAAATCGTAATTCATGAATGAATTGTGTGTATTTTCTATGTTATCCAGATTGGTACTGAACAGCCCTAAGGCAATTGTCTTACTGCGAAACATCGATGTCTACCAGTGAGGATGACAGTGTTCCATGTAAGTGCAATATGTTACCATTCATTTACAGTAGAACTCCTGATTTCATTCCATAACGAATGTTTGGAATACAAACTGATTAGAGAAAAGTACCTTCTATATAATTCAGTGTTCATATAAAAGTATTTGTTTCGAAAAAAATTTTTTCTTTCGTGTAATTGAATGTTTATATGAAAGTAGCTGTTTCGAGAGGGCTTTCTTCCAGTTCGTGTCTGAAAGTTGCTTCTTTGTATGATTTACACATCCATGTATGGAGTTACCTATTTTCAAATTGATTACTTCCTTCTTTTCTTTGAAAGATTCCCACATATTTTTATACCAAGATGGAGTAAAAGAAAGCCAAAAACTTTCTTTCCCAAAAATTAATCACTCCCAAAAATATAACCCCTTCAATTCAAATTAAAAAATTTGTTTAAAATCTTTTTTTCCGTTAACCAGCTGTCGCACCCTTACGAACGACAAACCTCAGAAATCGAAACTTGTGCGAGCTAAGGATTAATGAGGTCTTACCTTTTAACGTGTAATCCCTTACACGGTTAGGAATCACACGTTATTTTCGACCAAAACTTTCAAGGGGTGATCTGTAGAGCAAGAGGTTGAGAAGGAGTTGAGAGAGTTGAAAAATTGAATTAAAAAAATGAAAATCGACCTAAGCGAGGATTTTTATTCCATCATAGGTTTCCCATGTGTATACAAAAATCTTAGCGAAAAAATTCTCTCTGAACTAATCTTGAACAACGCCTCTGATATTCATTCACTTCGGAATCTGCTACTATAATAAAACTACATAAATTGTAACATTCACATCAGATAAACATGCTCATACATATTTTTTACATTCATAATTTGCCGAACAGGAAATATAGCCGAAATCGTTTCGTAAACAACATGTGTAGTAGTATTGTGGGTTAAATTTTTTGCACCGTCCAATGTTTCCCACCCTATATCTGCCTACTTGATTCAGACTATAAGTGGGCAAGAGGTTAGTTTATTGCATTCATTAGTACGATGATACTAGAACGCGTAGAACATGCCTGATCTTTATATTTGAAAGATATTATTACGCAAATGATAAGATTTTGTTTTAATTGCACAAAATTAGTTTTCACTTCTCTTAAAAATACTTTTGGGAACATTCAAATCAGAAGTTCACATGGAAAAAATGCCTAGTCCATAATTTTGACTTCACTAAAATAAGTAACCTTTGCTGCTTTGTTGTTTCAAATCATGGCATTCTTTCTTCCAGCATACACTAAAGAACATTTCTGCATAGTTTCAGGCAATTCAGCCTATAGTATTATTTTACCATAACATTCTAGGTCCGGAGCAATTTTGCGGGGCAGCTGGTAACACAGTTCCGATTCTATCAGAGTAAATTAAAGACTAGAACTAGGCGTTTCCCAAGCTATGGGCAACATGCTAATAATAAAATTCAAATTGAGCAGCCTCCAATAGTTGGGTTCTGCTGTCAGTCTTTTCGGACGCTTTTCGATGTTTTCCAGGCGCATTTGACGTTACTCCAGCATGCTGACATCATCGAATTCTCACTCATACACACACAAATTACTGTTCGTCTCTCACTCTTACACACGTCACACATGTCTTCACATCTACCCCCTACACTACCTCAAAATGCGCTCAAAATACTCACTTTTTACTGATATGTAGCATTAAATTGGCCTTTTGATAAAATTCCAAGCAATTTAGTTTTTGCTGCATATATGTGGAGACCGAAGAAACAGATACTCTTAACCTCTGCCCTCAGCATATATTTCAAGAAATGATTTTATTTAGCAAAAAACCATTTCGTTAAAAGTAAATTGAATTGACGCTTTCATAAAACCTCTTTTTTATTCTAATCTCTTCAGTTTTTAATTGGGAGAAATGCGTTCATTGTTACTTCATGTAACACTAAAATGACATAACTCGTGACAAGTACGAATGTAACAGACGAGTTCAAAATAAAAACATATGGGCCAAGTCTACTATACTCAGGCAGAAACACAACCGCTTTACAAATTGGCAACAGATTTACGCCATCCACTGATATGAAAACCAAATCGAGAAACTGAATACGCACACTTAATGACAGTAAATACTAAAAAACAAAAAGAAATAAATCCAATTGTCATCGTTCCAAACTATAAACTGGGTTCAAAAAAATGTATATCCCTATTGAAAATCCTTGTGAATGATAACATTGAAACATTTATTTGAAAACTAACTTGCAGTTCAATTTTAAGCGACTATCTCTGATTCTATGATTTGTGTGTAAGTAAATATGTCAAAAAATTGCTCTCGAAATCAAAATTCATTAGGGCTGGCGGAATATAATATTAAATATAAATATGAATTAATTTCAATTAAAAACGTAACTTCATTCTGAGATTATGGAAGATTTTTTAAATTATACATTTAAGATTGCATCAAACTGAATAGCTAATAACGAGAAAGCTTTAACAACGTCTAAGCCGCGAAGTGTTCATCATCAAATTAAATGATATAGTGAAACGGTCTAGTGAACCTAATTATGCCATCACAAACATAAACTATAAATGTGAGACAGTTTGGATAGTGGGAATTATTTTATTAAAGACTTAAAAGTAAAAATATCAATATTTCTAAAATCCATGAGAATTAAAACAAGTAAATTTGAAATCTGAATATATAGGGAAGAAATGCAATGGTATACAAAAATCTTCTAACGTAAAAAAACAATAAATATTCACTTTACTTCATGTTTATAACATGCATCTCATCATGTTGTAAAACGTCGAATTCGAACGAGGATTTGAGAAATTACAGTAATTGGCAGTTAATTACAAAGCGTGAAAATCAATGAAAGTTCAACTTTATTTAATTAGTTTTTCGTGAATTTTCAATGGCAAAATCGAATAAAGTGATTACAAAATAACAATTGATTTTTTTACTTTTATTCATAGTTATATTCCGTATGATATTAACAGAGGAATTATGAAATCTATATTGTTTTAGAGCCTATATTTTTGTTCATTGTCAATTTTCACAACTTCTCTCCAAGAGCCTTCCCCGAAATTTAACCCAACTGTTGCCAAATTGCCTGATTTAATAACGTAACACGTAACGGGTCAGTGTATTCAAAATGCTTTAAATTTATCATTGAAAACCAATTTGTGCATTCTACGTCCGAACATAGATTGCCACGCATACCACGCCACTTTCATGTTGATAATATATTCTTAGTGCATTACTAGATTTTTTAGAATTTTCCAACTTGGACTTTATGTCTTCATTCGCGGTATTTACTGATATCTAAAAAAATTGCTTTTATGGAAATTGCAAACCTTCAACCATCATTTCTCGAACTATAACGATTACGGCAATATTTCAATGAAGTTTTATTAATCTCTAATGAAAAACTTTCACAAGTTTCTTCTATATTTTGGTTTTCAGTCCAATTTGTCCCTCGTTGACGAAATTATCTGTTGATTAATAATTTTGAGGCTGTCTCTTTTATAGTTCCTCAACTGTTGCCTTTAAGAAAAATTGACCAGCGATACTTCTCATATTTTCTGCAATCCTACATTTAGAGAATATATATCACAACATTTTTGGTAAAGAATTCTGAGAGAAATAAAAAAGATTATATAAACTTTTTGCCACGCGACGTTTTTTTTAAGAAAGTTTATTTTTTTATTCAAAAACTCAAATCGAACAGACGAACAAACAGGTAAACAACTAAATATTAGAGCTAGAACCTTGGAGACGCTAACTTTGTGGGTGAAACGCGGCTCGAGAAAAGTAATAGTTCTGGTGTTTGGGAACAGATAACTAATGCGAACAAACAAAGCATACATAGCAAAATTTCAACTACGTGTGGCAATCCAAGACGGATTATTCATGACTAATTTTTGTTGGAACAGAATTCAAATGTTTGATATTGAATCAACATTGCACCATGAATACAAAATATGTATCGAAACGAAACCATTTAAAATGCTTACCTGTATCTATAACGTAGTCGGAATTTCCGGAACTCATCAGCATTATCTGAAAAAAAAAAAACATGTATATGTCAAATTGTGTTCGACATGATAAAGTGACCCAATATCTAAATAAATCTGTTGTAAGAACAGAACTTTGTCCCTGTATGTTATGCGAACGTCGATTCGAAAGTTAAAAATGTCTATTCGACAGTTGAATAATTGAAAAGTAAACAAAGTTAACTATAACAGTAGTTACCAGAGTCATAACTGGCGAAAAAATTTAAAAAAATCGAAAAATAAAGCTGAAATATTACCTTCTTTTCTTCATTTATTCATTCTTTCTTATCACAACTAACGAACAAAAGCAATCTATGTTTTATTTATTTCACTTATAAGCTGCAAAATAATACTAATTTATACTGTCTGTGGTACTAGGGGACTTCCATAATGCAACACAAATTGTGAATTCCATAAAAACATGCATATTTGAAGTTCCAACACTGTTTTATAGACCAGGTAATAGTGGTAGTGTAAATTTCGTGCTGCGGTTGAAAAACTTATTGTGAATAACTATTAATTTTTTGCTGAGAATATAATAATACCCGTTAACACGTTAAGAAACGCCTTCCCAACCTCAACCTAAACTAGATCATAACTAATCTGGAGATGCATTGGTCGAAGTTAATTAGCTTCAAGAGGGTGATTTCAAACGTGCCAGGAATCACACGAAGAGAGGTAAACCTTCTTTTGTCCGGAGTTTCATTGATTTGTTCATGTTCATGTTTAATGTTTCATTGATTTGTGACACTATGCATTGTTGTTCTTTCGGGCGCTTTGGACGGCTACACCAGTTGTTCTCCAATCAGATGACGATCGTTTTGATTCCCGAATCCATGCAAAAATCCTGGTTTGTTATGTTTAAACATGGCCAAACACTGCTCAGAATCATCAAGACGTTCTTGCTTTTGGTCAACAGTGAGTTCGCGCGGTACCCACTTTAAAGAAAGCTTTCTCATAGTCAAATGCTCATGCAATATAAAGCCAACACGTTCTTTTGATATCTTCACAATATCATTCAACTCACGCAACTTCACTTTTCGATCATTCAAAACGATTTTGTGGATTTTCTTTGTTTTCTGGTGTTACTGTCTCATTTAGACGTCCACTGCGTTCTGCATCATCGGTATTTCTACGACCACGTTTGAAGTCAGCAAACTAACATTTAATTGTTGTTTCTGATGGAACGGGGTCTTTATAACACTTTTCAAGCCATTGCTTCGCTTGAACGGTATTTTTCTCCCATCAAAAAGTAGATTTGTCATGAATAGAATATCATGAATTTCAACAGCTCTCTTTTGAAAGTTAGTGCTAACTAAAAGAGTGGTGAATGCAATAATACTACCGCCATCTATGTGTTAGGCCCGATACTTTTCAGCTCATGTGGTACTAGATGTTTGTTCTGATTTATTATTTTACCGAGAGAATACTTCTGTTATTGTACATCTTTCCTTCCATATAGGTTTTCATACAGGAAATCTTCCTTCACGTACCTTATCGGTTCTTTCAAAGGGCCTTCGACTATACATGGATTAAACATACAATTGAGGGGTTCAATTAAGGAGGCGGTTTCTTAACGATTTTATTATTGTGGTTGTATATTTTGAAATACTTTTAATTTTCAAAGTTATTACTGGCAGAACCTCATATGGGTTTCATAAAAAAGATCGTACTGAAGGATGCTGTATACTCATGTCAATTTTTTAATAATCGTCTCAGCAATGGTGCTGAAGACAATCTTAAAATCAATAAGTGTTATATCAATATAGATCAAGCGAGATTATAATTATTTTTAATATTAATTGTCTTTCATTTTGTTGTCAGATTCAGCAATGAAATTGTCATGAGCGGACTTTTTGATTTCATTATTGCTTTTTGATATTCACCTTTCCAATACTTGAAAGCTTGTTTATCAATGTAATCATGAGTCATATTCCAACCTCCAACTTTTCTAAGGTCATTATTGAACTAACCACAAGCCCGGTGTCGGAGTTACCTGCTTTTAGTTCAAGATGAAAATGTTTTTCAACTATGCGAGGTAACAGATTCATCACTTGTAATAATGAATGCAATTTGAGAATAGTCTCCTCAAAATTTGAGCAGTAATATCCTTTTTGATATTTTTATTTTTTCCATTTTTTCCAAACGCATTACAATTTAATATTATTTTGAATTTATTCTCTGGTCTAATGGTGTTGTGTCACCGGAGTCTAACCATCTAGTCGGTTTTGGTATGCAGGCTGTGGGTGAGCGTTCTTTGGTCTTGGCCTGGTGAGATTCTTTTGAGTCACGCCGAACGCCTTGTTTGGTCTAGCGCCACTCATTTGTTATGTGAGGGATTGTCAGGTGGTAGAAAAGGTCATCGTGTAAACGATGGGCGTTTCTTCGCACCGTTTTCTCGTCCTAAAAAAGGTACTGTTTGGCGCCTGGTATGTCAAGAATTTGTCCGGAGAATTGTTTCATAACCATTACTCTTAACTAATAATTTCAGTTGTTTTGGTGTTATGTTTCTTGAGTAAGGTTTTCAAGGGTATTATCTTGATCTCAGTATTTAAAATAACTTTAGAGATAATTTACTATTGCTATGCTCATAAAGGTCCCATCTGTATAATAAACATAATATTTGTTCATCAGAAATTGAGTGTCGTTCAAAATAATCAAAAATTGATTATTTCGTCAAGCTATGTTTCGATTTCGAAACATAGCTTGAGGTCATCAATATTTTCAGTCATTTTCATCTATCGAAACAACGTATATCTGGTACATTTCGTACAAAAAAGTGGCAACTCTTAGATTGACACAACTGGATGATCATTGAGATTCAGGATAAATTCCGAAGAAGGGTTTCAGCCCGAATGGACCGAGATAATTTTCGAAATTAGTCTTAGCAAATAACTCAAGTGTATACATTGCAAATGAAAACATGAAAAGTCACTTGCCGTATACTGCAAGTATACAAGTATGCAAGATTTTATATTAAATTATTATACATACTTTAAGTAAATGTATAGATCGTTATTCAGACTTCAAAATATAACATTTGGTACTTCGTTATATTCGACATTTTAAAAAAAATGTCTTTAATAGTCATGGAACATTCTTCATCATCTCCTTTCCTAAATTTTTGAATGGCGCAGGTAGAGTTTTTGTAGCAATTTTTATAGCGGATGAAATTGGCCTTTACTCAATCAATTTGAATCAATACACAATTTAGTTTTCGAGTATGTGGTCTTTCTGTTTCTGATTTTTATAATATGAATACGCAGATGGTTGGCTTCTACAAGGTTCTTTTTGGGAGTTCTTCTTCATCAAAATAATGTTTGTCATTTTATAATGAGAGAAAGACATGAAAAAATGCTTCTACAGAATAATTTATTCACCTTCATCATAATACACAAACATAAAAATTACCTTGAATTAATCCAATAGTTTTTATTCTGATTCCCTAATCAGACAATATATTCAAACCGTAAAAGTGCAAACTTTTTTTATCTCTATCACAGTTTTTGTATATCTATCTCATCGTCAATGAGTTCCTTAGTTAGTTGTTTTATATTCGAAAACACATTGAGCTCCCACGTTTATTACCAAAGAAGACTATTTTTTTATGCTCTATTGAAAGCATCATTAATATTTTTGAAAAAAAGTAGCATGTTCAGTGTGATGCCGACCTATATATGGTGAGTGCCCGTACATAGGGGAGATTAACAATTTCTGGGTTCACTGCAAAAAAAATAATCAATTGAAAATTTAAATAAGAATTTTAGAATGCGATCGAGAAACATGAAGAATCAAGAGATGTTGCGATATTTCTAAGGCCTTTGACCGTTTATGGCATGAGGGTTTGCTGGCCAAATTTCGATGCTATGGCTTGTCGGCTAATTTCTGTGTATAGTTCTCCAACTTCCTGAAGGAACGTTCTCCACAAGTGACCGTCGAAGAATATCTCTTGAATACGTTTACCATCAACGCTGGTGTTCCCCAGGGAGCCATATTGTCTCGAAACATATTGAAGAAAACAATAATCCAATATATTGTTTGGCTGACGACAGTACACACATCATTTCATTTGGATTTC
The DNA here is from genome assembly GCA_015342065.1 of Leptinotarsa undecemlineata. NCBI lineage: Eukaryota > Metazoa > Arthropoda > Insecta > Coleoptera > Chrysomelidae > Leptinotarsa > Leptinotarsa undecemlineata. The sequence goes on from WOGP01008581.1 coordinate 9,285, forward strand.
AGGCTGCGGATGCACATCTTCACCGAAAGCCGGAGGTTGTATATATTAATAAGGATCTAGAGGTAACTTCATTGACAGAAAAAGCCAAGTATCGGTTTTCTCCAAAGAGGTAAATGTCTCCGAACCGGATATGTCAGGCAGACAATTCCGCTTTCTGCGGAACAAGATCTCTTTCATTTAGAGAACTGCGTTTGTGAAATAAACTTCCTGGAACGTTTTTCCAAATGGATTTGATCTTCAGCGAATCAAATCCAATGTAAATCGCTACTTTCGCACAGGCACCGCTCTGAGAGCGCCTTAAGGATTTTCCTATAAATTCTGTAAGCGCAACTGATGTTAACCACACTGATTTACAATATTTCTTCAATTTCCATTTACGTAAGTTTGGTCGAGTTTATGCACGTCCAGCATTCAAAAATGATTACTTTTCTTAATTCATATCACTCTTCGAGTAATTTTTTATTGGAATTTAATCACAATCACATTATATAATTCAATGAGGAGATTTCATTATATTTATTTTCAATTTAATCCTTACAATCAAGCATTCGTTACCTGAAGAAAGGTCAAAAAGTTTTACTTGACGTTGAAATTATACTATTTACAATTCTATTATCAGTTAATATTCAACTCATCCGCTGCCTGCATAAACTGCAAGTGCAATGTACAAATGCTGTTTTATTTTCCTGTACTTTGAACATGCATTTACACATAAACGAACACAATAAATTTAATAACTTGATTCTATAATTAGAATCATAGTTTTTATTTCTTTTGATCGGTAAGTACTCCATAATTACTATGGCCTAATGCAATATAACGACTTCGAAATGTGAAGAACATGTATGATAATGACATTATGTTGGACTGACTACACAATGAAAAGTTTTATACATATAAATTACTACACTACGCGTATGATTTCAGTTAATAGTAATTGATTTTTTATGTCATAATAATGACGATTTTCTGAATTGGAGTGTTAATGTAATATGAACTGTTAGTCAAACTTCTATCTTATTGTTACCTAACTTCCCGACAACTTCTCACTGAGAAGTTCTCATACATTTACACGTACATTTTAAATATTATTGAAAGAAAACTCTGGGTTAGAACGAATCCCAAGCAAACACTACTCCTACATTGAAATTACAACAATCTCGCGTTTCACCAATAAAGTTGTAATCATCAGAAGCTGAACTCTTCCATATACTTTATCTCATAATTTTGAAAATGTTTTTCATAGTACATATTCACTCTGCAGTACATATTCACTCTGCAGCATTAGATGTTTTACTGAGTTTTGAAGAAGATGCGAACACTTCTGTTCGGAAAGTTAGTCGCGAAATCGGGGTTGGCAAAACAATGGTACACAAACTATTGAAGCTTGAAAAATGGCATCCTTCTAAAATCAAACTTGTGCAAGAATTAAACGAAGATGATCCCGATAGACGTATCCAATTTTGCGAAGAAATGATGGATAAATGTCACCGAGAACCTCTCTTGATACAAAACATTATTTTTTCTGATGAGTCCACTTTCACGTTACATGGTGAGGTTAACCGTCAGAATTGTAGATACTGGGCAAAAGAAAACCCCCACTGGATGCGTGAGCATCATACACAATACCCTCAAAAGGTAAATGTATGGGCTGGAATTGTACGAAATCGAATCATTGGACCCTACTTTATCGAAGGTGATTTAAACGGGGCAAAGTACCTTGAGTTTTTAAGGGGGTATCTCGTACCTACTTTACGTAATTTATTTCCCAGCAGACGTAATCCTGGAGGTTTTGATGAAACATTATGGTTTCAACAGGATGGTGCACCTCCACATTATGCTGTAGATGTTAGACGGTACGT
>WOGP01008582.1:0-11145 GCA_015342065.1 Leptinotarsa undecemlineata
CAATCTACCGCTTGGAATGAGACTGGACATAGCAGTTCACCTCCAACAGCAAGTGCACTTTTTGCGGCGGGCGTCAAGAGTGCCGCCTTGAATAAAGGCAAGGACCCAGGTGCCCCTGCAGGAAAGCTTCCTCACTTGTGCACCTCTTCGGAGGGAACCCCAAGAAGGCTGAAGAAGCCGCGCAACGACAGTGATATCGCTGCACCTTCCAAAACTTTCGCGGAGGCCACCGTGAGACACCTCAAGGTTGCCAAAGAGAGTGTGTGTTCGGCGATTCTTGGCCTACACCTGCCAATATGAGCTGTCTTCTGTCCACCTTCCTGGAAAGGACAGGACGGACCTAGAAGGACAACTCCTCGGGAGGATGTACAATGGGTCACATGTGGCCTAAGTACTGTGATTCTACACTCACCCTCCCTACTTTACAGATACCAGAGGATGGCCAAATTCTGGCAGAATCATCAGACGATTTTGTAGATTTTTATGATTTCTGGTAGTACTGTCTCATTTGGACATCCACTGCGTTCTGCATCATCTGTGTCTCTACGATCATATTCAAAGTCAGAAAACCAACGTTTAATTGTTGTTTCTGATGGAGCGGAGTCCTTATAACACCTTTCATGCCATAGCTTCGTTGAACGGTATTTTTTCCCATCAAGAAGCAGTGTTAAATTGAAACACGAAATCATTTTTGATCCATTGTTTTGAAAACAACAAAAGTAGTGTCACCCTTAACACAATAACTCACAAACTTATGAGTACAATATCATGAAGTTTCAACAGCAATAATGAATGCAATTCTTTCGTATTTCGTATTTCCATTACTGATTGACTTCTGCAAGATGGTATAAGCTAGCATTGAACCATGAGAGCTGAAATGAGGACATGACAGTTTATGTTATTTTTTTTTCGAATTCTGAAGGAACATGGGAAAATCTAACTGTATTTTTGTTGTTGGTCATTTATTTAAACATTAATGTGGTGTCAGAGCAATTTTCGGTATGCAAACAAAGTAAGAATTGCTTCCATTCTAACGATTAGCAGGGTGGCGATGAAAAATAAATACAATTCACTTAATAATATCAAATTACTTAATCTACCAGGAATATATCGAAGCCATCCTGATATATCCATATTATATGATCTTTATCGAAAATTGACATGAAAATACAGGTCCATATTTGAAAATTGAGGGTGGCTTAAGTTGAATGACACCATGTATGAAAATTCCATGAATATATTCTGATAGCTGAATGTAAGTTCACGTGACAAAGTGAAAATTAATTTTCAATATATCTGAAAACAAACAAGATACGGCAAAAAATAATTTGGAACGAATTTGTGGTTTTTTCCGTATATTTTCGGAGTCAAAAGAACTATTTTTTAGTATTGTTCAATGTTACTCAACATTAGTCAATTTTCCTGCAATTTAACTACCCTCTATTTTTACCGTTTACGAGGTCCCAATACATGGTGTCGAATTCGAATTGAGATAAATATCGATTGTGTAGTGTGATAAGAAGTCATTAACTGAAAGCACAGATCACTAATTTTGGCGACTATTTCACTTTTAATATGTCATGGAATTGGCCGATACTTGATGAACATTCATAAGGTTTTCAAAAAATACATTTTCAGTGAAAATCACACAATAAAGTGTTGAATACTTTGCCATTTCTATGTAGGACTATCCAAAAGGGGTTCCAAGTGCGACGTTTGTAAGTCAACATGAAGTTAAGGAGGTGAATCTTATGAGGTTAGGAAGACTTTCATTTGTCAAAAGCAACTGTGACAGCCTGAAACACTAAAGGAAGCATTTGCTTCTTTTAGGAACTTTTATGGGAAAAGAGAAAAATATTTCTTTCTGGAATGTACGTCAGAAGTACGGGACAAAATATCTATGCTACCTAGCCTTCCACGGTCAAGTTTACATACTTCGAACATACACTTACATTTGGTGAACGGCATTTTTTAAAACTAAATATTTAAATGAAATTTCTGTGAAGTATTTTTCGAAAACTCATACCAAATAGAATGAAAGAAAAAACAAATTTGATATTTTTTTTTCAAAATATGTTTAAAATATTTTTTTGGCTTCTAGTACCTACCCCTACACATGATAAAAAACATTTAATACAATTAATATTGCTAGATGAAGTAATAGGAATGATTTGTCATATTTTCTCATTTTTACCGTGACCTGACATATTATGTGTTTCAACATAGTAAATTATGTAGTAACATGTGTGAGTGATATCTCAATGTTATTTGGGGAAGAACAAAATTCATTTTTGCATTTTGTGGGTTTTCACTCCCTAGAAACTAGGGAGGGCAAATTACTACGTTTGCGTTTGACTACAAATTCAGAATGGATTTATCCGACTGGTCAATAACCCTTTTCATTAATACACTTTGGAAATTAACTCAAAAATTGAAAACAATTGTATGAATATCAAATTTAAGATTTTTAAAAATTGAATGATACTTTTCCGTATACATAGTACATTAAATATTGATAATTTTACTTGGTATTAATGTTTCTCAGTTCAGCATCGTTTCTCAGAAGAATCCCAAAATCCTTAATAAACAGTAACAAAAAACTCAAAAGAATAACAGAATCCAGGACTTTTCAACCATTGGCTCCTCTAACCAGGACATGTTTGATTTATAGAGTTTGAAAAGTTTCCATATCCTTGTTCGTTCTACCCAACAAATGTACAACAAAAGAATTTTTCATTTTACATTGATAAGTGATATATTGTTTCATTTTGCTTGCCTCAGCAATTCGATAAGGTTCATGCATAAATTCAAGGCCTCCACTTTTACCTTGTTAATTTTGTAATCCTATGAAATATATTTCCGAGTATCTTTCATTAAAACATATGAATAAGTCACCATTGAATATGTAGTAGTAAGTTTTAGGATTTTTTGTGAGAAATATAAAGGCATAAAAAGTACTCGTTTTTCTGTGTGTAAATACCTCACATGTGTTAATACTGATAAATCTAATCTTTCGCTTCAAAATTTAAACTTCTTATCATGCACTTATCGAACCAATTAAGCAAAATCCATATTGTTTGTTTTACTAGCGTTCGAAAATAATCTCGCAGCAATAAATCCCAAGGTGAAACAAAATTGACAAAACTATACTCACCGTTCGACTTTCCCTGGCTATTTCTCTTCGCCTCGGTCTGCCAGTTGGTGTGCCTAACGATGACGTCATTATCCTGCACTAGAGTGGTAGTATCCGACGTCACGACACTCACTTGTTGATAATTGGGGGCGGGCTCCTGCGTTATCATCACAAGGCTCGTATAACGCGCTGCATGACGTGCCAAAGACTCGCCAGAAACTATCGCACCTGCTGGTACACCTCCGTGGTCGCGCGTATTTTGCGACTCCCCCCCTACGCTAACGGGTCCGCTAGACCGGATCTCGTTCCGTTCAGCTATCGCGACACAGTGGCCATCCTGCTCCGCTGCTTCCGATAGAGGAGTTTCCTCTTCGGCGATGGTGTCGCCCGTAAACAATCTGATTTGCTCCACGTCGCTGGAGTTCAGGGACTCCGCGCTGACGTCCGACAACCCCGGACTTGACGATATGTATTCGGATTCCTTGAGAGCCATCGGAAGTTCCTTGTTTACGCATTCTATACCGTCAGGTTCATTCTCACTATTTTTATCACTTGTTTCGTTATCACAGACTCGAACTTGGTTCATATCCTTATCGGCGTTATCAGCAGGTGAATTTTCACCTGCGTTATTTACATTTGCATCGTTTTCCTGGTCGTTTTCGTCTAGTTGCTTGATGTTTGTTAGGATGACGGTGCAGTCCATCTCCGTATCGGTGTCATCGTCTGAGGATTCCGAGTGGCTGCTGCAGCTGGTCTCGTTGGAGGATGATGACAAGTTCTTGTTGACGACAAAAACGCGCGAGAACCTCTTGGGCTTCTGGTCGGCCACAGTTCCCGTGTCGTCACTATCAGTGTCTGCGGAACCCGAGGATGACATGTCGTCCTCCCTGACAGAGCTGTCCTCTTCCTCGCTGGTGACGTTACTGCTGGGCAAGGCGTCGTCGCTCTGCCTACCCTCGCCACCGTTCACATTGTACACTCTTCGCACTCGCGGTTTGGAGTTCTCACTGGTGTCACTCGAGTCACTAGAATCCTTTGAAGCGTCGCTTGAAGAGAGGTATCTGTTCTCGCTCTCCAGGTACCCCGTGAGTTCTTCTTCATCGATAACTACTGGTTTATCGGTATCGTCCGGAGCGTCGCTCTCCTTGTCTCCGCCGGGTTCGGCCCCGCTTTTGCTGGCTGACTGGGAGTCACGGTCCGTGACGATGGGCATCGTCGCACCGGTGCTCGCTTCGCAACTACTGATATCGTTGTGAAGAACCGACTGCGGACCGAGCTCACCTGCGGTTATCTTCGGCCAGATAAGGGCCGCCTGTGCTAGATACGGCCACACGTTTCGCGGCAGCACTCGCAAACGCGAGCCTGTGCTCTGTTCTCCTCCGTACAACAGCACCGTGTCCTGGGGGGTCCACGAGGCGGGTACGGGGAAGGGAATGGGCACCGGTACAGGTATGGGGATGTACTGGGTGGACGCTCCGCAATTGTGACAAGGCGCCCGCTGGGGAGCGTCGTCGGCGTGCAAGCATTGCAACGCGGCTGACTCCTCCGTCGGCTTTTCGATGCGGTGCTCGAAAGCTTCTTCGGAGGCGATTCGCGTCGGAAATAGACTGTCGGAGGATGCTGGTGAGCCACTGTCCAATCGGGTGTTGTCCTCGTCGGTGCCGGTATCGGATTCGCGGATTCGTCTGCAAAATAGTTCGGAAAGTTAGGAGCAGCGGTGCAACGGTTGGTATTCGAAGCAAAGTTGGAAACTCGGGTAGATAATATTTTTTTTAAAATGATTCATATTGTTGCGGTTTCTCAGATGAAATATTTTCATACGATTTCTGATGGAAATGCATATGAAGATAACGGTTACGTCAAACTGAAACTCTTTGGAGTTGTATTCATTCAGTAAATTACCGCATAATAAAACCTAAATGAAGAAAACTCATTAGAGTACACTCATTATGAAATTTTGATGAATCTTCAACTAATAAAACGGTTACTGAAATTTTCCAAATAGATTATTTATATTATTCAATAACATTTTCAAAATCGTTTTTCTTAACAAGCGATTAATGTGAAAACCATTTCTCTTTTTTTTCTGATAAATTATGAGTTTTTTATAGACAATATTGGTGAAATATTGAGTTATTATTTAAAAATAATTCAGACATATCTCAAAAGAAAAGAGATGTCTCAGCACTTGAGTATTTATTTCAATCAGAAGAGTGAACATTTTGAACGGGTTTAATAAATGCAAATTATGGTTTCTTATTCAGCTGCCGATTTTTTTCTATTTCAGCAACATGCTCGCAATAAATGTTGATTATAATATGGAAATATATTTCATAATTGAAATCATTTAATATTTCACTTCTGCAAAATATTGCAGAAGTTTAAAGATATTGCATTTCCTATGTTTTGCGTTAACCTAACCTAACGGTTTGGAGGGCAACTTGTAGATCTATTTCTTACGTTTCATCCACCGGAAACATAATTATTTTATGTTAATAATAAAGTTAGCTACGGAAGGTACCTTTTAATGAGAAAATAGTTAATATTTCCTACACTAATGATGCTTTGAACATAATCTGTGAAGATGTTTTTACATCTATAATTTGATATAAAATTAATTTTAGATAAAAACTATAAAATATTGAATAATCCATTTTAATAAAAATAATTCTTATCAACAGTATTTGAGTAGCTTCTTAGTAGCAAAACAATACATATTTCAAGCTCTATTGTGAAATACGAGAATTCAGAAAAGAATGTGTGAAATTTTTCTAGAAAAATTTGTATATTTTTGGGAACTAGAACTAGTTGTAGAACTAGAACTAGATTTGTTTTTTTATGATTTTTAAGAACGGCTTTTCAATGAATTAGGTATACATTGGCCTATATGACCTCAAATTTCCATGGATAATTAACAATAGATGAAACTTTACTGATAATACATCATTCGTGTTCTCCACACTTCAATTAGACAACAATATTTTTATTGTTTTTTATGTTCATTATAAGTATTACTCTGTAATTTATTTATAAATTGAGTCTATGTTCATACAGGTACTTCATCGGGTAGATTTTTTCAATATATGATGATACTAAGAATTTTGAAAAATGAGAAACAAAACTTTTTATGTTTTTTCACCACATGTATTTGTAACTAACGTTACTGCAGTATTTTCGTCTTATGAAGACATTTTCAAACGAATACTTGATCTTATTGTATCAATTATATTATATGTTGATTGATATACATCTTACAAAATAACAACTTTGAAAAATATTTTCATCATCAGTTAAATAAAATTGCCAATACTTCAAAGAGATTGAAGGAACTGCTGATATTTTTTGCTATTCACAGATGCTTAGGATTGATAGATGTCTCTTTAGGAAAAGTTAGAAATATTATATCAAACCCTTCTTGGAAAATCGTTCTTTTGTTTACTCAGTAAATTATTGGAATGAACAAACGGTTACATTTCTAAGCCTCAACGCAGTTTTCACATTATTATTTATTATTATTTTAGACTGCAGAAGATGTAAATATCCATGAAATATCATAATAACACCTACAAGGTCTGTTCGAAAAATAAGATGAATCTTCATCTTTCCCAAAAATATTCATTCATTCATCAATTTATATTTTGCCCCATTCAAGATATAATACAATTGTGCCAGCGTTTTTGTAAATTCTCGAAGCACTTCTGATATGTACTTTTTGATATGTCCTTGAGCTCTCTAAGCGATTCGATTTTTATCTTCTCAATCGTCGCAAAATGCCTTCCTTTCATGGGTTTCCTCGAACTTGGACAATAGTAAAAAAGTCGCAGGGTACCAGATCTGGTGAATACGGTGGCTGAAGCATGATTACGGTATTGCTTTTGGTTGAAAATTACAAATGAGCAATGACAACTAAGCAGGTGCATTATCGTGATACAAATCCATGAATCGTTTTTCCACAATACCGTTTCTTCGTATTGCTTGTCGAAAGCAGCTCATAACTTCAAAATACTACTCCTTATTGACCATAAGACCATGTGGCAAGAACTCATGATGCACTACGCCACGATAATCTAAGAAAACATTGAGCAAAACCTTGATATTTGAACGAATTTGGCGTACTGGACTCTTTCATTGGAACGATTGGACTTTTGTTTCGATGTTCTTCTTAACCATATATCCATGATTTGTCACCAGTTATGACCCTTTCAAACCAATTTGGATCATCGTTGATGTCATTCAACAATTCATGAGCAATGCTCATGCGACGGTTTTTTCAGTAAAAATTCTGCAATTTAAGGAAGATCTTCGCTGCCACACGCTTCATACCCAAAATTTACGAAAAAAATTACATGACATGAGTCAACCAATATGCTGGCATCCTCAGCAACTTCTCTAATAGTGAATAGATTCTCTTCAACAATTTCCTTCACTTTCTCAACATTCTCATTGGTTGTTGTTGTGCTGGGGCGTCCACGACACGCGTCGTCACTCACGTCTTCTATATCTTCTGTGAAAAGCGTGTACCACTTGGAAACATTTTTCTGACTCACAGTACAATCACCGTATGCCACTGTCAACATTTCAAGTGTTTTTGAGCACTCAATTCCATATTTTACACAAAATTTGATGCAAATTCTTTGATCAATTTTTTTTCGATAGATGAAAATTAACGAACACGCAAACACTTCTATCTTTTATGCCTGTCATCAACAAACTAAACATGCTAAACAACTGAAACTGTGAACATAATGTTCGAAACGAGTGTATCAATATACAAAAAATCGATAAACGAATGTACGTAGCTAAATTTGAAGACTAACCTTATTTTTTGAACAGATCTCGTATACTTCCTAGTTGATTCAATAATCAGCTACCAGAAACCGAAACAATTCAGGTACCAGAAACAAAAATAAAAAATGACTGAGAAACCTGAAACTAGTTTTGTGTATACTATTTTCGATAGTTAGGGGTGAAATGTGTTTGAACATTTCTATTTATTCAGGTTGTTGGATTATCAGATCTCTCTTGAATTTGTCTGCTATTAAAAGTTACCTGCCTTTGTAGATCTGGAAATATTGTTCTGAAACAAATGATACCAAAAGGTCAGCACAGTAGCGAGGCTTAACTATCTCTGTTAATTATGGACAACATATGTTTGGAAAATTAGTATTCTGACCAGATAAACAATGAATTTTTATTTACATGAGGTCTTTGTTCCAGTTACACTTGTTTTGCTAGTGTGTTCCCTCTAATATCATTATTAAATTAAATTGAAATGTCAACAAACTAGAATCATTCACCGATTCAAGACTAATATTTTTGTTGGCAAATGTGAATGAATAGCGACGAAATATAATAAACAAGAGATAAAAATATATAATAGCAATCATTCAATATTTACTGTCATTTCATGTTGTTTACAATATTCAGTTTACTTGTGATATATACATACAATGCATTTCCTCAATGTGCCCCCCCCCATTTTATTTTTTGAACGAGTGAACTCACAATATTGAAATTTGGGATAATGAAATGAATGCATGAATACTTTATTTTGAAGTGAAATTGACAGATGAAACTTCAAAGATGGCGATCGGGCGCCATCTAGGAAAAAAATTAAATGGAATTGGGGACCTTGTGATACAGCTCCTGACGAATACTTTACAACCCTAGAATATGAAGTCAATATATTCACCTTCTACAAAATGGCGGAACATTTAATAATTTCCTGAAGAAAAACACATTAATATTGATATTTCTAGAAATATTCCTTTTTATCTGCCATATGGCGATTCCAACAACCCGATAAGGTTTATTAAGTTATTTTTTGTTTATAAAAACGACAAAAAATGTCAGTACGACAGTCGTTATTGGAGTGACACCAACCGTCACGTTTTCCGGGAAACACATATCCAATATCCAGAAAAAATTAACGTTTGGGCAGGAATATTCGGAAACCATATTGTTGAACCTCTATTCATTGAATAAAAATCAACAGGGGAACTGTATTTGAATATGCTAGAAACTACTGTTGACCCTCTCATCACTGAAATCGTCGAAGCGAATCCTAACGAATTCGATATGGATATTGTATTTCAACAAGATGGAGCACCACCACATTACTCCAGACAAATAAGCTATTTGGATATTTTTTTTCCTTTGGACTTTTTTATTGGGCTATTTGAAGTAAAAGGTATAAGAAACTGAACCTACTTCAATATTGGATGTAAGGCAGAGAATAATAAATATTTGTAGAGATATTGACGTTACTGTGTTCGAAAATATTCGGCGTGAAATATCGGATAAGCTGTTCATATGTCAAAAAGTTCAAAGCAACCATTTTGAGCATCTTCTGAACTGACCTCATATTATGTAGTTAAATGAAAATGTATTCAGGCAATTATTTAAAGTTCCGACATTTTATAGTAGTTGCAGATATTGACATTATATTCTAGGGTTGTGAAGCATTTGTCAGGAGCTTCAAAAAGATGTGTCACAAGACCCCCCTTTCTATTTAATTTTTTCCCCAGATGTCGCCATCTTGAAAGTTTCATATGTCAATTTCGCTTCATAATAAAGTATTCATCCATTAATTCCATTATCCCTGTAATATAGAGACTGATACTACTGAATTATATTTTTAATGAATTTTTCTGGGAATTCTCATCTTTCATATCTGACACAATACAAATTTTAACGGAGACTTTTTTACAGGAGTAGAAAGGTAGACTTCTTATTTGCCATGCCAAGTTTTTCACGTTATTTATGAATAACTTATCGTATTTTATAATGTTCCCATTCAAAAAACTGTGAAGTATTGCACACTTGACTATTTGGAGCTCAAAATGTACCTCTATCCTCAGTCAACTGAAAAAATCAACTAGGTATAACTTGAAGTTTTTTTTTCGTTTCGATTTATATTCAACTTTCACGACAGATGTCAAATGAGTTTTGTAATGTGAAATATGGCAATCTTTTTGATTGAATATTCTATAGAAAAACTCCGATCCCTTCCATAAAAAATTTATTTTGTTCAATATATTTAATTTTAACAATATTTTTAAAGCACATTCTCTGCCGCAGTAGCAGACGAAACGTTTATTACCTCAGGTCATGAAAGCTTATGTCTTCATATTAAACAATATAGACCTTATAGGTCTTGATGAATTTGTATGTTCATAAGAAACGGAATTACTTTTTACAAAAAAATTGAATAGATGATTCATGAAAACAGAAGAAAGGTTTGGAATTGATTAACCAATCAATTGGTTATGGCCCATGGTTTGAAGACTAAGAACAATTGATCAAAGTAAATAATCTGGCTGAGAATACTCTTCATTTCCAGTATTTGCTGGGGAAATTTTTCATGAATCGCTTCTTCGGTGAATTGGTAGCTTAAAAAGTATTCAGAAACAGGTCTCTTTTCTTTTGTGATTTGAACATGTTTTTTAAAAAATGAAGATTCAACTTATATGCGAAAAAATTAATAATTAGTTTTCTGGACCTTTAGAAATTATTTGAAAGTATAAAAATGGTATTGACTTATAAGAATATAGGTAAAATATGTAGTAGTCATCTTTAGCAGAGTTGAATCAAAAAAATATTTTGCTATTTCAGAAATGCCCCTTCAGGAGCGTATATAGACCGAGAGGAATTTCAATTTGAGTTTCCAATTTTGCTCCAAATATGGAGTAAATTATGCTTCATGACATATCCTGGAATGGTTTTGTGTCAGTTTTCAGTTTGATAGCTGTTCAAATTATATTCTGTAGTGTACCTCCACCTGAAATAAGGCAAACCTGAAACAAAATTTTCAAAAGGCACATTATTAAAAAGTTCAAAACAATTGAGTGTATCAGTGTACTTTTAAGAAAATAATTTTTTTTAAATGCTCACAAAAATTTAATTTTTTATAATCAATTGGTTAATTAATGAAGAAAAGAGAAATGAAACTTTCTATGTTTTTTACCACTTTTATTTGTAACTAACGTTACTGCAGTTTCGTCCTATAAGGA
>WOGP01008583.1:0-11144 GCA_015342065.1 Leptinotarsa undecemlineata
TTCTGTTATTCCCTAACTGAATGGCATCCCAACGATGGCTCAATCCTAAGGTGTGTGTATCCATGCCGAGAGGATGAATGACACTGAGTCTATCAGCTGTCTCTACGGAAACTTCGAGATACCGGGCGCCCTCTCGTCGTAGCATCGCCTTGTCACGGTAATGCGGGGCTACGCCGTGATTGACCTTCTTTCCCTAGCTACTCGTGGGACCTTCATGGACAGAGTAACCTTAAGAATTCTTTCTGACGTGTACAGAAGAGATGGATGTCAAACTTGCGACTCCAACTGACCTCCCTGTAAATTTGGATCAGAAGCGAGTCTACAGAGGAAATGAATATCGAGCTTACGACTCCAACTGACCTCCCTGTAAATTTACGTCAGGAGTGAGATCCTCTCAACTCCCCAATTCCTGATCCAATAACTGAACCTAAAAAAAAGAGTTGGTTGTGCAGACATCAAACGACTGAGTCATTTCCTCAAGAGCGGTGTACCTTGAAAACCGCCTTGTACCAAATTTACGAGCTGCGTACGCAAAATCTGTCTCAGGTGGAGAAACAAACATCCCAGAGCCGTACTCTTACCATCTGACCTGGAATACCACTCACCATACAAAGTAATCGGTTTCGTTGAAAAGCTGTGTTTATATTGTCGAGTATGAATAGGTGTGAACCACAATAAACCCTATCGGGTTGCGCTGGATCTGACCTAACCTATTATATTTTCTAAAAGTATTTGGTATGATAGTTTTAAACGATAAAAAGTGTTTAATGAGTGGAAATTTGGATTGTGTGGTGGAAAAATAGCATCTGTGTTTATTTTATTTATTGAAGAAAAGGTATGGAGTATTTATTATACTTACACTCATATTTTTCAGAAGGTTTTTTTTGCAAAACAATGCATGATTAAAAATTATGTCTATTATTTGTTTCATATCTTCGATTTGTTGGGCTGGAATAAACCTTTTTTTTATTATGCACATTAAATTGAATGAAACAGCAATACAATGAATATTGTATTCATTCAATTTATATTCAAATGAGTTAGTCCACTTTTAATAAGTAAATTATCTTGAGAGAAAAAAAAAGAAGTACCTACAAATATTATTATTTTTTTAACGGATACAATGTAGGTGCATTCTTCATAATTCATCAATCATATCAGGATTAGGCACTGAGAGAGATAGAGATAAAGGGAGAAAATGGACTTTTGGTTAGGCAGAGAAAAAATGTTTGTTTCTAGAATTGAAATAAATAGAGTAAACAGTCGCAGTGTTAGTGACTTTGACTTGGGCTTGAATACGGCGACCTAGACAATATTTTTTATTAATTTTGAGTGTTTTTTCATTCTGTTGATTATTGTTCTAAAACATTATATTAGTAAAAATTTTAGTAAAGGGGTATCATTCCTAAAAATATAATCCTTTCAATTTAAACAGATTCCATCGGCTGGGAATCAATCAAATAAGCTGATGAATGTCATAACGATGTCATGGATGACAAGAATAGCTCTAATTCATTGTGTGACATGAAGTCGTAATTTATAAACGAAATGTGTGTTTTTTCATAATGTTATTCAAATTGGTACTGGAGAGCCTAAAACAAGTGTCTTACGGCGAAACATTGATATCTTCGTGAGGATGGCAGTGTTCCATGTAATTGAAATTTTTCCCTTTCATTTAATATATTGTGTAGGAATCCTGTGAGATGATTCAGTTCCCTAACGAATGTTTGGGATACAAACTGAGAAGGGAAAAGTTTTTTTTGTATAATTTAGTGTTCATGTAAAAGTATTTGTTTCAGAAGAATTTTTTTTTCGTGTAATTCAATGTTCATATCAAAGTAGCTCTTCCAGGAGAGCTTTTTCCCCAGTTTGCGTCTGAAATTTACTTCTTTGCATGATCTACACATCTATGATTAGAATTTGATTGCTTCCTTCATTTCTTTGGATGATTTTCACATTTCTTTGTATCGAGATGGAGTAGTAAAAAGCCAAAAATTTTGTTTCCCAAAAAGTAATCACTCCTAAAAATATAACCCTTTCAATTTAGGCATATTGTTATTATAAACAAGCTTAAACAACTAGTATAATTTTTTATATGAAGTGAAAAGTAATACAGTACGAAATAATGTAATAGAACATGTTCAAAATAAAAGGAAGTGTTACAAATGAATTCTTGTCGTACACCCAGCCCATTGCCAACGATACGCCCTTGGCGATCTTGCCCCGGATACAATTTCTGCTGCTGTTAATCATTTACCTTCATTTTTACGCCCGTGAAATTTTTAATGTCTCTCAAAGGATCATCGAACCTTTCTCAAATGCTCATACGAAACTCGAGGCGGTTTGAAGAAGAGTTTTTACAATTTTATAGCTCTTGTCGCTCTTGACATTTTGGTAATTATCTACAAATAGTAATAGGCGATTGATAGAGAGAAATAACTATTTAATTCAATTATCATTATGAAAGAATATTGGAGAATGAAATAAAAGGCAATGAATTGTACGTATCCTACAGAAAAAAAATATAATTTGAGTAAATTCATTGAAAATAATAATGATAAAACTTCAGTGACGTGTAGATCGGAAGTATCGAGTTGACTTGTGGTTGTCCAAAATTTTATATCGGACAACGCGAACGAATATAATAAAAGAGAATAGCTGAGGTAGTTTTTTGAATGGAAAGACCAATGCAACATTTGCGAATTAACTTTGATATAGGGGCACGAGTTAAATCATGATTATAACGTCCGTAGAGAAACTCAAATAGATTTCAGTCCTTCCCTTTGTTGAATTTGGCTTGCAATGAGGAAATTGGTAATTATGACAAATCTTAAAAGTAAGCAAAATGTTAGCTCAGGTAAAAATTGTTATTCATTATTCTCCATTCTTATGAGTTGTTCCTAAACTTTGCGCCCATCCAACAAACAAAGAATGATCACCAGGCACATTAGCATCTATTGGGTAAAATCAGATTTAACTGCAATCGGCTGGCGGAATTAATTGTTTCAGATATATTGCTACAGTGTCCCAGTCTCTGCACTCCACCTAAAAAATTCCTATGACCTGCCGAATAATATTAAAAAAAAATCGGTCGTTCCTTAGTGCGACTCTGTACAAGCAGCCTTTTCTGGGAAGTCACGTGCACTATGCTTGATAAAAGGTTCGGTTAGAGGTGATAGCTTCTGCCAATAAAAAAATAACGTTACCAGACTATTTAATAGTAAGTAAAAGTGACCGTAAGATACATGCATCAAAACGAATACTAGTTCGGCAAAAAACTATTATCGATTTCTAAATTCCCATTTTTTAACAAAATATGTCGTTATTCAGCAAAATCATGAGTTATTTCAGTAGAATTAGGGCCAAGTCACTCTCATAATCATAATATAAAATTACACCTGTAAATTTCTGTAGAAGCAATCATGCAAAGTTTCAATATTCACTCACAATTATATTTGACTATTTTATTCCATTGGATTAATTTGATTAAAACAGTGATAGTGACTGAAACTATTGGAATGATAGATGAGTAGGCCTTGAGATACATGTACAGAATGAATTACGTTTATCTATTGAGGAGAAATATTTTTCTAGAAGAGCTGAGGTAGTTTTTTTTCAGAAATAAAAACCGGTGATGCGAATGGAAAATTTAAGATTGATGTGAATCTCAGTAGAGATAAGATGAAATGAATGATATGAGTACATAGATAGATAGGATTCACTAACGAATAGCACATGCACATCATATAATTATTCAAATGTTATTGAGTGCTCATGAGAAAAAGTTTTATTATAAAGATGAATACAGTGTTTTCTTTCATTTTGGTAATTTTTATACTTGAAAACATCAAATCTTACGAACAAATTGAACTAAAAGTTAATAATATTATCATCTCTTAAAAATGTTTTCTATTAGGACAGTTTTTTTTTTCGTGCATTTTGTAAATATGAATTGTAAAGAAGAAGGGTCCCAACATAGTTCCTTGCGTAACATTCACATTCCTTAAACCACTACCAACTTTATAGTCCTATAAGAAAAATACACGGAGATGAACAAATTTTTCAGAGTAGGTGGTAGAATAAAAAATGTTTCTTCTCGACATGAAAGTGGTAATATTTCATTTTAGAACAATGAATCATTTCGTTGTTAGACAAAAAAATATTCAGTTCTCCGAATACACCAAAGTAAGTCGCCAGTAATACCCTGTAAACGTTGGGTACTCTATTTACGATCTACTAAAGTCTATTTGAATAATGAGCGCCGTATTTGGGTAGAAAGTTACGAGTGATATATTATATACCATAATTTGAATGTGGTATTTGTAGCAGCTAGACTGATCAATAATTCATAATAATAATGTAGCGCTGGTAATGGTACAAGGTGTGAGTTCTTAGAAGCACTAATATCGACAATTGTTGAATTGTTACATGTATGTTGAGCGAAGCTATCATGAATTCAGACACATTGAACTGAAAGGAGGAAGAACGGTTTCATCGCTTGTATTTGGTTGAAATACAAAAAAGAGTTGGGTTATCTGCCAGTTTTAGAAAGAAAAATTAAACATTTTCAAATTAAATGGTAAGTTTTTGGGAAAGAAAAGTTTTGGGTTTCTACTTTTCCATGTATATAGCTAATTTTTTTAAATTGATTCCCTTCTTTGGAGGATTTCCACATTTTTTTGTATGAATATGGAAAAGTAGAAAGCCAAAACCTTCTTTTCCTGAAAATATATTCCTCTCAATTTAATTGATGAGTATAATTCATTTTGATTCTTTTATTTATAACTGAAGTGTAACTGAAAAAATTCATGAATAAACGGATAAATAATTACATTTTGAACTCATAACATGAAACAGATTATATAAGATTGGAATTATTATTCAGTGTATTCTGTGTTTGAGTTTTATTATATATATTACAGAACAGACACACACACACCCACATACACATATTGTAGAATTCTTACAAACACATAGTAGAGAATTTTTCTGTAGAATAGTAGATATATATCTAGAATCTACTCAAATGAACGGTTCAGAAGTAATGTTTAAACTTTCAAATCACCTTTTATATTTTTACATATTGTTGTCTTTATGTTCCCCTATCAAAAGATCTAACGGAGTTAAATTAGGTGACCCTGTAAGCCACTCCACAGTGTGTATAGGTAGTATATATAACAAAGGTTAAAAGTATAACGATGCGGTGTCTCATTTTGTTGAAATATCCACTAATTTTATTGTGTGAATTTCAAGTACTAAATGCAGGTTTTGATCAGACCAACACCGATAATGTTGACGATTGACAGATCCGTGACAGAAAAAACGAACACCCATCTGAGAAACATGTGTTCCGTTTATTTATTATCAGATCCGTGACAGAAAAAACGAACACCCATCTGAGAAACATGTGTTCCGTTTATTTATTATCCATTCACCAAATAAAAAAATTAGAAATCTGTCAAAGTTATTTTCAATAGATTTGTGAGCAAGATGAATTTCATTCGAGTGTAATTAATGTTCAGTAAACTAGTTTAGTGATCCAATAATTTTTCTAGAGAAAATTTGGTTGAGAAACAGGATTAATTTTTTCTTAAAAAACAATTTTTTCTTGCCGACGTTTCGAATTCAATTGCATTCATCTTCGGGCTCGAAAATTAAATGTATCCATGTTGATAATTATACTATTACTTTTCGAGCCTTGAAGAATAATTTAATTTAATTCGAAACGGCGGCATGAAAACAATTGGTTTTTTAAGAAAAAATTGATCCTGTTATATTTCTTCACAGTAATTAATGTTATTTTGAAATTATTCAAATGTTTTGGCTAATATTCCACATAAAATTGCTTCGTACTCAACGTAGAATCAATACTGACGTGGCCTAATTCAAAGAAACTTTCATTACAGGGTTTGTTTTTTGTAACTTTTCAGAAACAGTTTTATCCTCATATCTATCTCTTTCAACAAATTTAGAAAT
This sequence comes from Leptinotarsa undecemlineata, assembly GCA_015342065.1. NCBI lineage: Eukaryota > Metazoa > Arthropoda > Insecta > Coleoptera > Chrysomelidae > Leptinotarsa > Leptinotarsa undecemlineata. The sequence goes on from WOGP01008583.1 coordinate 5,977, forward strand.
CGTTGAAAATAGATATCAATGATCTTTCTAATTAGGTATCTCTTGGAAACCTCATAAGATTTCAACGTTAAATGTCACCAAATCATAAGGGTGGAAGTGCATAGGTAATTTGAAAATATTCTTAAAATATTTTCTCTGAATTGAAAAAATTTAAAACGGAATATTTTCAGAAGAGACCAGTTTTCTAAAAAAAACCTCTTAGAATGCTCTACATATCTTTATAAAGAGTTTTTATTGTAGTTACTTTATTTTTTCTCACGTTTTTTGTTCAATGATGGAAAAATAAATCGTTGTGTGCGACACAAATTATGAGAACCCAAATTTTTTTTTGGTTTCATTATCCCTCCCTTTGTATTTTGTATTGAAATTCATTTTCTGATTCACCTAAAAATAAGGGAATGAATGTCATCATGATTTAAGTGGCATGGAGTCGTAATGTTGTGAATGAAATAAGTGCCTCATCATGCAATGTTATTCATATTCGTGATGAGGAGGCAATAAGGCAAGTGTCTCTTTACGAAACATCAATGTCCAACATTGTGAATGACAGTGTTACATACAAGTGAAAGTTTTCCTCTTTCATATACTATATTGTGTAGCAATCCTGTGAATGATATCAGATTCAATTCCATTACAAATGTTTGGATTACAAAGCGAATAGAAAATTTTATTTTTTGTTCATATAATATGTTCAAATAAACGAAGTTGTTTCGAAAATATTTTTTCTTTCATGTAATTCAATATTCAGGTATATGAAAGCAATTGTTTCGAGAGAGCCTTTTTTTCCAGAGTTCATTTAAACATTTATTTAATTTTTTTCCTTTTGAAGATTCCCTCATTAAAAAAAAAGAATGAAATAAAAAGGCAAAACTTTTTCCCAACTTGAAAATAGGAAGACATTTTTATTAGAAGTTCATGAATGAAAAAAATTGTTCGCTTACTATTTGAATTTTGGGGGAAGCACATGATTCAGAAGGTTTTGTAATTTTTCGTTTTTATTGACTTTTTCAAACGTACAAAAGTAAATTACATTTTATTTATCACTCTGTAGACACAGAAATTATTCAAATTGAGAAATTAGGTGTTTTGAGTTCAATATATATATTTTTTGTAAATCTACAAATTGAAATAAAATCAAGCTAATGTGTATATCATTGAAGAAGTAGGTAAAAAAATTTTTTTTTCTACTAACTATTTTATTTTCGTAAACTTAGTTGAGACACATATTCATTATTGTTCTCCAACAACGCTAACAAGACAACTGTACAAAAAACTAGACACATATACATAAATGTTGGTTGAAGAGAATACCCAATAACTATTTCAAATCCTATGTTTCGCGGGAAGAACTCAGAACATTTTAAGTAAATTGAACAATACATGTTCAATTCAATCCAGAGCCAGTGAAAATATATCTTTAATACAACCTGCTTCTGTAAATGTAGCTATATCTCCTCATTTCTAATTACAATAGAAAACTTAAGAATATTATGCAAATTATTATCTATCCTGAGTATTCAGGTAGGCAATCACAGATCACAACTATACGTGCTGTCAACGGTTGTACGACAAGTATAATGCTAAAAGAACGCACTTGTGTTTGTACCACATTCAGTTTATCGACCGACTAGTGGCCACTAGGAAAGCGATACGAGTGCGCAGTGTTCGAAATTACCGATCGACACTCGAGTTTTGTTTTCGTTCTCCGGCAAACAGTGGGCGTTGCTGTCTATTTGAGTCGATACTCGATACATGAATCGTGACGTGACAGTTGACACCGTTAAAAACTTCACTGTGAAAAAGTAAATAGATACTTGTAAACAATGGCTAGTATAACTATAGAGAAAACGAAATACGAGTGTGCACAGCTTCCTAAACGGTGGCAAAGAGAAGATGTCCTACGTAAAACTGGTTTAACTGTGGGAAAAGTCGACTTGTACTACAACCGTGGTGTCAGAAATGATGGTTCATTAGTGCCCCCCATCAGACAAACGGCCAGCATATTCAAACAACCAGTGACAGTATATAAAACCCAAGAAGGTAAAGTAAAGAGTGACTACAAAAATGGAAACCAAGAGAAACCCAAACAGCTTATGTGGGAGAAACGACTCGAAGGTTTGAGAGCTTGTGACATTGATGGCTTCGAGTTTGATACTATGGAACTTCCCAAGGGCCTGAAAGCTGTGGGCCCCAATGTTAACGAGGATACTATTATACAGAGTGTAGCAACCGCTTTGCATGTTTCTTCACAGCCAGTAACAGGTCAGACTGGTACGAAAACATTACTAGAGAAGAACCCTGGAGTGTTTTTAGACCCTAAGCAGCCATTGGTACACGCTGTTAATGTTTCGGAGGAAGATATCAAGAGACAAGAGGATAGGGTGGCCCATGCCAGGAAGAAATTGCAGGAAGCTTTGAGAATGTAGATTTCACAGTAATTCTGGTTTCTGTTCTATGATATCTAAGTGCAGACATATTTGACTTCATTTCAATTTGCTAGAAGTTCACATATTTTGATAATTGACCAGTAAATTTTTGTTTTAAGGTATTACATTTTTTAAATTAGACTTACATATTTTTATCTGCAAATCACGAATCTAAATAACAACTTGGCGCTCCAGTCTAGTTTGGATATGCAGTCACTTGTAAAATGATACGTTTTTTCACGATCACATGCCATGGATATTTATACTCGTAAATGAACTATTACATAAATAGCGAACTAAATTACAAAAAAAGGTGTCATGATATGTAGATCATGCATAGAAGTAACTTTTTGATACAAACTGGAAAAAAAAGCCATCCCGAAATAACTATTTTCACATGAACTCAGTACACTTTTTCCTATTCAATCTGTCCTCCAAACATTCATTATGGAATATGGAAACAGTATGAAATGTGAAAGAGCTACAATGTAAAATTTCAGTTACATGTAACACTATCATCTCAATGGCAGACTTGAAAATTTTCAATAAGACACTTATTACGTTATAAACACCTTTCTAGAATTAAAGATGCACCACTTAGTTCATTCATAACATTACAACTTTATATACCGATGAAACAAATCTACTCATGTGAAAGCAATTGAATTCAAAATAAACTCTTAACGAAGATTTGTAACTCATGTGAAGAAGTTATTTTCAGATACAGCTTTCAGTGATTGACACTTTTCCACGTAATATGATAGCCAGTAATTAAAATCAAGTTCTTTTGTTTCAATGAAAGATTGTGCAGTAAATTTAAAAAAAAAAGCATATTGTTAGGAAAGAATATGATGAAATCACAATCAACAGAAGAAAATATTACTTTCCAGCAGACAAAAATAAATAAGTCTAATTGAATTTTTTTTAAAAGTGCAGAATATGCGTTTCAAGAAGAATGTTATATATCATATTTAGGAACTGTGCTTGTTTTGGACTGTTTTGAGTTGTGAACTGATAACAAAGATGTAACAATAAATGGACACCTTTAAAAAAAGGAAAATATTGCTCATCAAACATTGACTTGATAATATTCAATTTGATAAGGAGTCAGTTAAGGAGTCAATATGATAGTTCAGCTGACTGAATTGGTACTGGAAGCCACATTTTTATTGGTATCTTGAACCTGAAGTATTGTGCTGTCTGTTCTATCTTGAGAAGTATGGTTTTTCAAATTTTTATCAATAATAAAACATGGTAGACTAATCTAGTCATATGACTTGAACACGCAGCAAAAATGTATATGAAGGAAACACAAACTTTCACACAATTTTCTCAAATTTTTTGTAATTTTATTTTATACCAATACTTATGACTTTTGTTTGTGAACTATTGAGATTGAGTCAATAAAAATTTGAGAATTGATATCATAATTGTTTTATTTGGCCATAAACATTCAAATCCATATTCAAATAAGAATGTTTATTTTTTCAATTGTACAGAAATGATTGGAAATGTTCCACAAGTCAAAAACAACACATTAATCGTACCTGATACCATAAGAACATAAATATTTATAGATGTAAAGAAAGGGGGTATGCTTAATATTCACCTTCCAAGTCTTAATGAAAATGAATGAATGAAAAATCGGAACGGATTACAAGTTATATTTGTTTTTGCAGTTTAACCCCCTACCCTGGGCTTGAACGATGTTTCTCCTTAAAAATATAAAATGCTAATGAGCCAAGTGGTACATCATTTTGAAGGTCTTCTAATTAACTTTTCAAAATACCCCTGAAAAAATACATTGTGTTGTCTCCTTTCAGTATATGGTTAGAAAAAATGTCAATGGTAGTACATTTGTGTTTATCAAATGGTAATATTTTGTTTGTGGTACATTACAGTTATTTTTATACATATATGATTTTTCTAATCAAAATAGTTCAGTTTCAAAACCATATAAACATATTTTGTTTGCATTTTTGTAAATTGAAATGGTGAATATAGAAATTGTGTTTAAGCCTACCATTGAAAATTAATAATTTGGCAAGACCTTTATCCAACCTTCGAAAATAACATCTTGCTCAACATAACATTCTTTGAAAGCTGGAATCATATGTCCTTTCTTTCTATTGTTTTTTTTTTGTGATGAGCCACATAAAACATGACAATTATTGGAGTAATATCAGAATTTATAGTGGTAATGAGTTTCATTTTTGAGGCACCTAATAAAGTTATTAATTTTTGAGTGCAACTTTTTCAATGCAATCAAGAATGTAACTGAATTTATAAATCAAGAAAATAAATAATTCTAATGAAAAAAAGCAACGTTCTGACAAATGCCAGTCGGAAAACATCTACTTTTCTAGTTAATACAACAACGGATATTGAATTTTTGAGTACGGTCTTTCGATTTACTATACTTCCATAGAAGTTTATATATGTTACTTTGAAAATGAGTATTTCTGTAGACCAACATGTCACTCTATGGTGTTACGGATTAACAAGGTGTTGTCTTTTAACGTGCGATTCCTAGCATAGAAAGTCGATCAGCAATGAACATAAGTATTTTATTACGAGCAACAATCTACAATATTATACTTCCGTGTTAGGAATCACACGTTAAAAGGTAAGACCTCGTTAGTCCTCAGCTCGCACAAGTTTCTCAACTTCAGAGAGTTGTCGTTCGTATGGGGGGGCGACAGCAGATTAACGGAAAAACAGATTTTAAACAGAGAGATAAGG
>WOGP01008584.1:0-11144 GCA_015342065.1 Leptinotarsa undecemlineata
CAGTTAATTGGTTTACCATTTTAATTTTGTATGAATGATACCTATTCCTCTTCAAAAGTCTCCACATAGTTGACGAAGACACCTCACGAACATTCGCGACGGAATAAGTAGACTGTTCAGGATTTACTACCATCTCACCAATAATTCGCCCTTGCTGTCCTTCCGGAATCGACGGATGACCTAGGGGCTTTACATACAAGTTTTCTTAAATATTTTCTACAGATAGGACAATTCGGAAAACGTTCACTGAAAACCCTTTCGGTCTCGTAAAAGTTGTCGTACTGACATTTTTTGTCTTTTTTATAAACAAAAAATTACTTAACAAACCTTATCGGATTGTTGAAATTGCCATATGGCAGATGGAAAGAAATATTTCTAGAAATATCTATATTGAAGTGTTTGTCTTCAGGAAATTATTAAATGTTACGCCATTTTGTAGTAGGTGAATATATTAACTTCATATTCTAGCGTTGTGAAGTATTCATCAAGACCTTCAAAATGATGTGGCACAAGAGCATTTAATTTTTTTCCCAGATGGCGCCCAGTCGCCATCTTGAAATTTTCATCTGTCAATTTCACTTCAAAATCATGCATTAATTTCATTATCCCATTTTATCCCATTAATATTATTTTCAGTGGACCTGCTCAAAATATAAAAGGGGGACATTAAAGAAACGCAATGTATAGTTTTAACCTTTGAATAAAATATTTATTGTTTATGTGAATGTTGAATTATGATGAAACTTAAAATTCATTTTCCGAAGGTGATTTTTGAAATATAACTTCAATGAATATATTCAAATGGCTGTCAAAGTTTTCTCATGAAACATTCTTGGTAATGAATGCAGATTTTTGTCTGTCTTGAAATATAGTAAATAAAATTTCAAAGCTTTATATTTTTCTATGAATCATGAAGATTATTATATTTCATTATGATTGAAAGTTTTGAATATTTTCAACATTCACTATTTTATGCATTCAAATTGAAATTTGGTTACACATTTTGTGCAAAACTGTCTCTAAGAAGTATCATTTTATTCCGTTTCAAAGGTAATTTCTGAATTTGATGAATCATGAAGTTTGTTGTATTTTGAAGATCTATTCAAAACGATTGTTGATTTTGATTCGGCGCTGACATCTAGCGATTCATCCAGAACTTGAACATGCTTGATTTTGATAGTCACTCAAATTCACCAATCAAAACAATTACACTTTTTACGAAAAATACGGCGTGCCGCTGTGTTGAACTCTTGATCAATATTTTGTAAAAATGAATTGTTTTGACTGTTGTATTCAGATGATACATGAATTTAATTATTGTAGATAGGTAGATATAGTTCCGTAGAATCCACCCGACTTCAGCACCGAATTAGAATTATCGACTATCAATTCAATTCAGATCATATCAAAGGAATATTGATAAACAGTAAAACGACGATTTAGTTTTTATAAGTAATTTATAAAAATCAATTGTTTTGACTATTATATTGAGGTGATATATGAATTGAATGAATAATTAATTGTGGATAATTTCAATTCGTCGATTTGTTCAGACGGAATTTTGTGGTATAATCACTAGACAAACATTTTGCCTGATTTAAAAATTCAGCTTCTGCAAGAATCTGCTCGATCCCAGCGCCAAACTGAAAATATTAACAATTGTTTCAAATCATGTAACTTCAATTTTCAACAAACAAATTTAATAATTCAAATTGAAAGTAGTATATTATTAGGAGAGGTTAATTTTTGGAAATGTAAGTGAAATTTTACCTATTTCATTTACTATATTGCGTAAGAATTTTGTGAATGATATCTGATTCAATTCCATAACAAATTTTTGGAATACAATCTGAATAGAGAAAAGTGTTTTTTGTATAATTCAGTGTTCATATAAAAGTATTTTTTTCGAAAGAAATTTTCTTTTCTTTTGATAGCTTAAAAATGTATTTATGACAAAATTTGTTTTCAACAATGTATCTATATTATAACTGCTCACAAATTTTCATCAAATGAATTGGATCGTGTAATATTCAAAAACAACTGTCATTTAAAATAGAACAAATTTTGTAAACAATAATTTTTATTATGTCCAACAAATGCATCAAACAATTAAATTGAAACAAATGAAATGTTAAGTGAATAAATTGAGAAATAGTTATTTGAAACAATAGAAATTAAAACGGCATTTCATAAATAAATCACACCAACAGGATTACCTTCATTATACGATGATTTGAAATGAATATTAAGTTGATGGTAATGAATATACTCTGGCCAAATATGATCCGTTCTCAAACTTTTCAATGGGATAATTTCATATTTCATATTTTAAAATTCACTATTCACTGTAAGTTTAATCTGAATTTTTTATGTTCACAATATACAACAATCCTTCTGCTGTTATGAATGGTCAAGTTTTTGTTGAATTGAGGTGCTGCTGATGGTGGTTTACTAAAACAGTAATAAACTATGGTTCCATGAATGTTTCATAATCATTTTATGTTTGGTATTATATAGTATACATTTTGTTCAGAACATTATTGTGGGAATAGGTATCATAGGGCATTTCAGATAGGCAATAGGGCATATCAGTTGACATATGTATGACATTTGAACCCTATCATTTTGGGTAGCTATAAAAGTGAACAGAATATATTTGTTTTATTTTGTTATCCGTATGTTTCATCAATGTTACTCCTGAAAAAATGCATTGATTTGTTCAAGTAACCCCATTCATATCTTATTATTCTAACTCACCTCTACGGTTATACCAATTAACTTCGCACCCAGTTTTAATTGAAATTGATAAAACACAAACATAAACATTGATTTGATAACTCATGGTCCCTACATGATTTTGTACTCTTAAAGTTGAGCTATGCGGTGCATCCACCAATAGTAATGTCAAACATTTTTTGTCAAAGATAAAACACAAGCATTACAGGACTATCCTTCAGGCGCTGTGCGAAAGTGGCGATTCACGTTGGATTTGAATCGCTGAAGATTAAATTCATTTGTAAAACGTTCTCACGGGCAGTGAAGTTTGAGGTGTACTGAGGTAAACCTCAAACGATGAGCAGCCACAGTCCGTCGCGTATTTCTCATATGTATTGCTCCTGGTGGAGTCAAATGTGTCATGTCACTAGAACAGTTTTCGTGGAAGTATCTACAGGAAAGAGACAAATCTCAAACCTTTCTTCGATGTTCCAGACAATCTAGGTTGCAAGTGATGTTGTTCGTGTCTCCAATCAGGTGGATGGCTCTTTTCTGGATGGAGTCCAGCAGCTTTGAAGTATGAGAACAATACTCCAAAGATGATCTGATCTGAGCTTTATGAAGCATCAAAAGTTGCTGCGGTGTGTACAGTTTTCTGGTTCGGAACAGTGTTCCAAGTTTTTGAGAAGCAGCCTTTGCAATTCCAGCGACATGATTGTACCAAGACATATTGGTGTCCATTTTAACCCCCAACAAAATTATCGAAGTAGAAAGCTGAATTATCTGGCTTGAACATTATTGTATTTGGTTTGAAGACATTCATCTTGACATTGCTTACTTTCTTACTCAATTACGCAAAGACGGTTAAACAGACGAGTATGATATTTGGCACGACTATAACCAGAACTAACACTGGATAATTTGAAAAAAATTTGAATGGAGAGAGAATATATAGTTTAGAAGTTTCGGGCTAGTTCCCGATATAAAAATGAATATAGAATGTTCATCATAAATTTACATTTTGTGTTAGTGGAACTAGCATTTATTGGTACTGAATCTGTTCTGTTCATCATTATAAGTTTGGAATAAGATTTTCAAATCAGTAAAAATGATATTAGTAAAATTTATTTTTGTTCATTTTATAGGTTTTCAACTAGTTACCTTGCTGTGAAAGAAAAAGCACGAATCTTGTCGACGGTCTATATCAAAGCTTGGCTTTGCAACTGATCGCCTTGGGGAGCTTAGTTTATCTTTGATATTCTAGAATTGAGTTCTCTTTCGATCCCATAGATGGCGTCTAGTCACACTGTCACTGTTGATTTCAGCAATGCATTTGTTGTTTAGCCTATATAATGCCAGCTCATATAGTAACACCACAGTAGACTGCTAAAAGACCCAGTACTGTCACTATCCCCCTTTTTGGATATACATCACAGAAATAATCGTAATGGAAAGTTTTTGAATGCGCCTTGAATTATTTCGAAAATCGGCAATGTTGTCATGTGTAAAATGTTTGATGGAACACATCACTTTTGGTCTATCAGACTGACGATGTTTCGCTTGTAGAATCATGATATAGAGAAGTGTTGTTGTGGCTAATATCACCGCTAGAAATATTCCAAGTTCTGATTTATTTCTTGTTGTATCCGCATTTTAAAAGATATGAAAGCAATGTTTCGAGAAATGATAGTTTTGAAAGAAAGCAACGGAGATGTTACTAATAGGATGAAGTTTTCAAATAGATGAAACAAACGATTTCAGCATTCTCCAGTATGTAGCAAATTTCAAAAGATAAAAGATTGAATAATTTGCAAATGGAATATTTCGTACTTATATATTTAATAGTATTCAAGAAGTGTATTAGTACAAAGTATATACATCCATCCAAACTTAATTAATAAATAAATGAATAATTTAATTTAATTGAATTTTTTTGATATCATTAACCATTATAAAAAGCTTTTATTAGTTTATTTTTTTTGATATGTAGCCATCGAATTATTTTTTAAACGCTATCAAAGATTTATAAAAAAACCATATATCGAATATTTTTGCTTCAAATACTATAAAAAATAAAATTATTTCTCACAGTGTCGTATACAGTTTCAAATCCATACAGATGATAAGTTGATTGCATTAGATTTTAAAAATACTCGTAACATTCAGAACGACAAACGTGGAATACATGCAATAAGAAGTGTAGCGAGAGCTGTCGTTGAGAAAATGGTTCATATCATTTGTAATACAAAACAATAGTTACAGAAGATTCCTAACTCTTTTACACTCATCCCAGGTTTCTAAGAAGTATTCTGTGTATGGTATATTGTTATCATCAAAATTTTGATTAGTATATTCATACACTTGCACCAACTTTAGATATCTTTTGGGAAATCGTTTAGAAACGACAACTGTCCTTGTGCAATGTTCCTCAGAAAACACGAATTAAGTTATGAGGGCGTCCTAGCTGAACCAACTAGCGGAATTTTATTTCGATACTGGCAGGGTGACCACCTGCAGGCAAATCTTGGCATCTATATGTGCAATGTTATTCAAGGAGAACTCTTTTGCAATGGTACTTATAGAAAGCAAAATATATTATTCTTTATTTACTTAAAATTAACCACCTGCGTACATGTATGTTACAATTTTGCTGCAATTCAGTTGGACCGACTGGGTTGGACAAGCAAACCAATTTTTTTCATTCGTTTGAAACTCTCCGATACGCTTTCTGAATTTTTTTGACCTTATACCTCTGTAACTTATTATCAAATCGACTGTAAAATTTGATCCAAACAGGCAAAAACGTGGAATATAAATAAAAAATTCAAAGCGTTTTATAATTCCTCCCACCCATTGTGTAATTGGCAGCGGTGGTTGTGCGCCCGACTCACGATCGGAAGAACGTGGGTTCGATTCTTGCCTCGACCAGATATTTTTTCGAGATAATTTATGTGGTTGAAGCTGGGATGATTCTGCAACCGTGTTAGGAATCACACGTTTAAAATGTAAGACCTCGTTAGTCCTTATCTCGCACAAGTTTCTCAACTTCTGAGAGTTGTCGTTCGTATGGGGGCGACAGCTGATTAACGGAAAAACAAATTTAAACAGATTTGATTTTCCATTAAATTTATATCACTGTCAAGCAGTTTATGTCTATTATTCACTTGTTGAGCAATGCAGCCCTGATGAGTAATTTTAGATACGTAGTAGTCCTAACTAAAAAAACTGTGAGATACAAATATCAAAAGTTCCGACAAGAGTGACACTACTGGTTTAAACTATACTGAGGTGCCACTGATGAGACCTATAGCGGGTCGAAACAGTGATGTCATAAATGCATTGTTTTTGTACTCTAGTTTTCTACGTTTCCCTCATTGTTTGTTTAATCATGAAGAAATACACAGAGTTTTCCCTAAAAGGGCGTAATCTCGTTTCATATGTTCTGACGGCCATTTACTTTGTAACATCTCTGCAGATTGTGCTCTGTGAAAATTCAATGAAATAACGGTACTATCAAAATATTTGACAGTTGAGCCAAAATATTAATTTTTTTAATTGAAGTAGGCAGAGAAACTATTAGGGAATTGAAGAGGTTACCATTATTTTGCTATTTAGGTTCAGTGATCCGGTCAAGAGTCCAATCAAGACTGCCAAGCATAGAAATTGAACATATTGTTATGAAGGGAGGACTTTACAAGAGGTTTTGTTCATGAGATAGAACTGTCACTACTTCGTAGTGGTCGAAACAGATCCTGGCTAACATGAAAATTTCTTAATTGGCAAGTAATACCCAGAAACCAGTATGTTGGTATCCGTCGTGGTATTATCAAGGAATGTAGTTGTTTTCCGTTAGGTGTTGATCAGATTTAAATATATAGGATATGCGTGGTATTGAAAAATGAAATTCTGAATGCACTATGTACAGAATGATGACAATAGTTATTTTCTATTGTCTCTGTCGAAAATCGGGACGCATTCTTTTCTCACCCCCCTTATTCGCACGTTCACTTCGTAAAAATTGCGTATTCAGCCTTTGTGTCGCCGATACTACTCTCCCGTCGAATCAACCCCAGAAACTCACCTTCTTCACCTCATACCATTATTGATTTGGTACAGGACAGATTGCAATCACTTCCAAATTGGATTGAAACTAGATGGGGCACCGGTGACTGGCAGATGGCAGACTAGGGTTACTTGAAGGTGGGATACAATGCATATGCATCCAGACAAAAGGCACTGTTTAATTCTACTCCTCCACCCTTACTTGCTGCCAGTGGTGGATCACACTGATAGAATATATAATATATTGAGGTGTTTCATTTTCAGATTATATTTTTTCCACCTGAAAATCTGATACTATATAGAAAAAACTAAAATGGGCATGAATCTCGTTCACACAAAAATTCTAACTTTCATTACAATACCACAATATGGATTTTTTGGGATTCAACTCGATTTTTTGTATGATTCAGAAAATGAGTATGAAGCTGCTACAGAGACTAATAGTTTTCGAATTACAAAACATGAAAAATGAATTTTGCCTGATAGTTTTGAATTCGGTCGGTAGGGGTGCGATAGCTGGTCGACGGAGAAACATTTTTTTTAACGATACATTTTACAAATTAATGTCCCCCACATTACCTTTGTCTGTATGTTTATCTAAATAATCCAGCAAACGAGTTTTCATACAATTTTCACCAATGAACGGAATGGTTCAAAAGGAATGTTTACATAGATAGTTTATCAATATTTTGTGTAAATTTGTTGAAACATAATCATGTTCTCTGTAAGAAACCGAGGCGGTGATACGTGCCTATACTTACACTAGCATAGACACGCCTGAGGGAGCTATTATATAGCGAAACACAAGTTGAATGTTTGTAAACCTGTTTGGTGAAAAACTCATAACGAAATTTTTCTTGAATACCTTCATTGAGTATCATTAAGAATAATACGTGAGTATCATAGATCAATTTTTGAACAGATCAATAATAATGATACTAATAATAACCACCAGAGCAAGACGATATTTGTCGTGGAGTTTTCAGCTCCTGGCGAGACGAATATCTACGGAGAAGAGGAGGATAAACGAGATAATCTCTTGTTGTGGTTAGTGTTCGTTGGTTGAAAATGCTGGCCCTCACTAATGTATCTGGACTCTGGGGGATAGGGCCCGACTAGCGCATACTACGGTAACAAAATAATATAATAGTAGTCGTCTTTATTATTTCCGCATTCAAAATAATACAATAAATATCAGATCTATCGAGAAACTCAATTCTATTTTTGTAACTATTTTGTTCACTACTGTTATTATTTTTTTTTCTAATACGTACTTTTTCTTTAATATATCCATTCACCATGACGGAAATTGTAAAAGGGATGATAACGTGAATAGTAAAGTATTAGGGGTACTTTTTGAGTAAATTTTCATATTACTCATATATTTTTCTAGTATTTCCTGTTTTTTTCTACTAAACATTACCACACGTTTGGTGAATACTATTTGAAATAAAAATCACATATGTGATCCTATTTTTCACTTATTGTTTAAGTTACACACGAATTATTCAATAAGTTTTGACTCTCAAAAAATACTGAAAGTGTGAAATTGAATACAGGTATTTGTTTCTGTACCCAATAAATATGTTTAATGACAACAGGTCCTCATTTAGAATTTGTAGGCCACTTTCCCTGAGAAACCACCTCCAAATATCTCATTTTTCAAATCAATAAATCAACCAAAAAAGAAACTTCAAGAAAAATATAACATAAATGATCTTTGGTGACAGATTTCAGCACTCACCAGAGTGAGTTATCAAACATTTTATTTTTTAGGATTAATAAAAATTCAAAATGGTCACCTAATCATATTTTTATTTATACCGATTCTATTTGGATTTATAAACATTTTCGACGCCAGAAATGAGATTGACCCAACTTGGTGAACATGATAGATGGCGCAAGAATCGAATTCGGTCGAGCGTATTCTATCGAGATCTTTAACTCATGAAAAATAATGTAAAAAAATCACCTTATATCAGTGTATTCCATTGAAAATTGAAGTTTTTTTGATTTCATCAAGCTGTGTTTTACTCGGCACCTCTTATAGAGAAATACTGAAATTTATTGAATCTGTTTATTATTTTTCGTCCAGAGTCGAGAGTTAAAAAATATTTTATATGAGAAAGGAGTACAAGGCATGCATTTTGGTTGCCACCGTTACAAAGATTATGATCTAGTCTGTCGGCGATAACTGTTTCTTTTTGTTCTGACGAGTCGCTACTGCCAGCTTCTGTCGCGCCAGATGTGCCCACGTGAACATGGACGTCACATTAGGGTCCAACGGACAATTCTATTTAGTTTTAGTGGGCATTATGCCCGCGGCCAATGTACTCAGGTGTCGAGCCTCGGCTGGATTAAATCACGCGCGAGGCAAGGTGTACCGCACGAAGTTTCCCTTCCGCGTAGTCATCCCCTAACAATACAGACAATTGCAGCGGAGTCAGGGTACACGCAAAGAGTCTGATTACTTTGATAAACGATCCATTAATCACGTTTTACGGGGATGAAAAGGATTGAATTCGGTAGGTATTGAGGAGTAGTGACTGAGAAGAGAACTGGCGAGGGTGTTTTTTATATTTGCAGGAGTGGGATTAGTAAGAGTTCGCTTTGCACCGTATTGACGCATATGGACTTTTAGGAGGGCTGTAGTGTTGTTTCCTATATTTATTTTTATAAAACCAAGTATACTAGTGAAAAAAAGGGATAGTTCCCAAAATCGTATATAATTTTTTTTAAATCAAGTAACTTAGTAAACTGTCAATAAAAATCACATAGTTTCACTTCAAAGTAAATTCAACTTGATGAAGAAGGATATAAAGTACTTAGTGAAGCTGATGTTTTATGGTTCTCATATATATATTTTTTTATTTCAAGGAAGAGATATTTGAAATTTATAAAACAGCTTCCATAAAACAGGATTGTACTATTGATTATTGCCTATTGTTTTGGAAGGAGAATTAGGAGGTTAGGAAACCCTGAAGAAAAGACGAAAACCCGATAATATGGGGATTTGAGGACAAAGCTGAAAGGACTGAAAAAAAGGATGATGATTAAACTAGGCAATCCAATTCGTTTCAAAAAACACACAGCGCATATTCGATGTCGAAGGTCAGAAAAATCTGGTGTCACTCAACAAGCTTTGGTTAATGGTTATTAAATAAATAAACATTTATTTTTCCATACAGAAATAATAATAATAATAACAATAACGTTATTCACACGAGAGATTGCAACAATAAAACTGATGAGGCTACACATGAACAGGAAAGCCACAGAAACTAAAGTTTATGGGTGTGGAAAAAAGCTCTGAATATCAATTCACACAAAAAACATACTAGAGTAAACAATGCTCCACTGATACAATTAATTTGAGAAAAATTAAATAACACACAGCTACAATGGATTGCAGTGTCTTGTTTGTTGTATAATATTCAACTAAGACTGATACTATAGTTAAAGAAATCATATTAGAAGTCATATTGTATTTTATCAATAATAACATTTAATGGGCGCTGCTTCTTATTTAAAAAAATTTCGATCTCTGCTCGAAGTTCAAAAAAGCGCTTAAGGACTTTTTCGCAGTTAAGCCAGCGTACGGCAGTTTGATATGGTAAATCATTTTCTCCAGTCTGTTGAATAAACTCGCGGAATTGTCGGTGATTCAGCCCAGTGGATCTGATGAAGTTAACAAATGATATGACTAGTTTTAGAACTTCAGACATATCCAAACACTTTCCGCACAAGGACTGTTGATAAACGATATAATGTAAGACTAATGGTTTTGTACTACCATCATTTTCTACAGCCTTTGACACAAGTGCAACACACCATACATATTTTTGCCTCCATCAGTTATAGATTTCAAATTTCTCCATCGAAGGTTCTTTTTATCAATGGCATTTTCAACTCCCTTGAAAATATCTGCCCCAGTTGTCGTACCGTGAATACTATCAATATCAAGAAGTTCTTTAAACACTTCATAGCTTTTATCTACTCAGCGAATAAAAATCAACACCTGAGTAATATCTGACACATTCGTTGACTCATCCAATGCTAGAGAAAACCACTCATGAAGTCAATTTTTGTCAGACATTTGAGATGATATATTTTCTGCGATATTTTGCACCCTCCGAGCCGTGGTGTTTGCTGACAAACTTTTAAATGAATTTACCTTTTCGGGGCATATTTCCTGGGCTACTGCAATCAAGCATTTTTTTATCATTTCTCCATCGGTGAATGGTTTGCCACGTTTTCTGATTTCAAGAGTCACACGAAAGCTGGCGCGAGTTGCAGACTCTTGTTCAGTATTCGCTTTGGTAAACAAAGATTGCTGCGATTTGAGTCCGCGTTTCAAAGCTTCAAAT
>WOGP01008585.1:0-11143 GCA_015342065.1 Leptinotarsa undecemlineata
TCTCGGAGGAATAAGTCCAGTTATCACCCGAAGACGATTGTGGATCCTAACAATCGAAACGTCGTGACGTAACTTGGTTTGGAATTTTTTTAATATTTATTTTTCACTTCTGTTAATAATATTTTTAATTTTCAGCTTTTAGTAATAATTCAATTTTTTATTTTTTGTTTGTATCTTGTATGTTATTTCCTTGTAATTTCAGTTATTTTGTGTTTGGTAAAATTGTTATTTTCGTTTAATCGTTTAATTTTTTCGGGGACTTCAAATCAATTTATATTATATTAGACAATGGAAGTTCGAACTGATGTGATACACCACGAAACATTGTCAACCACCTTCAAACATACTATATTCATGTTTTCCCTCCCAATTCATCATATGATACATTTTCTACACTATCTCCTATCTCGTGATCAACATTTTCGTTTACAATATTCAAGTTTTCCCGTACTAAGTCTTCCTCATTTTGTAACTCTATATAATTCTTAGTATTTTCCTTACTTCTTAATCCTTCAGGTAAGATAACATAAGGACTGGCAGGGGGGAAGTTAATTATAGAATTGTTTTTGTTTAACTTATTAAACTTTCAGTTACGGACTAGGACTGAACCAGTTTCCATTTAAACTCTATATGTTTTTTTTCCGATTTTTTCCAGCACCATACCAGGTAACCCAATCATTGATAGTTTTTTTTTGTATGTTCATTAGTGTTATTTTTCAACGGACTAAGTATTTTAACAACTTTGTTATTATATTGTTGAGTCATTTTCTCTTTTATTTTTCAAGACTTCATTATATTTATTTGTGTCTATGACTCGGTGCTTCAATTCATTGATTTTGCAAGGAATTAAACCCCTCAACTTTCGTGACATTAAAATCTCCGCTGGAGAATTATTATTTTTGATTTGCAGATTTCTATACAAGAGTAAATATAAGTATATATCGTTTTTGTCTTCTAATACTTTATTGAGAATATTTTTTGCCGTTTGAATATTACACTCTGCCATACCTAATCATGTGTGAATTTTTTTAATTCCTCTGAAGTAAATTGTAACCCCCCATCTGAGACAACAGTTAAAGGAATACCATGCCTGGCAAACAACGACTTAAGACCTTCAATTACTCGATGTATCATAGTATTTTTATATGATTTCTCAATTTCTATGTAATTTGAGTAGTAGTCAATTACTAAAAGGTATTTTTCCTGTTTCAATTAAAATAAATCACAACCCACTTTGTTCCGTGAGAGTTTTGGAATTTCGTCACGCAGAAGTGGTACATTTTGTTTTGATCTAGAATATCTGTTGCATAAATTTTTTGTTAAATATCGTTGATCATAGTAGGTTAACAAAGAGATTATACACTCAATAATACCCGATTGATGATAGTGTATACGATTTAACCTTTCATTATGTAGCATTTCAGGTATTATTATTGCCTTTCCTTTGAAAACCAAATCATTCAAAACGGTAAGCTCACTTCTGTATTTTCAGAATATTTTTAATTTTTCATCAACTTTTTTTATGGTATTTGGCCACCCCTCTAGGATGACATTTTTTAGCAACTTCAATGTATTGTCTTCCGAAGTTTTCTGTACTAATTCATTCAATTTGCCCTCAGTTACATACTACCATGCAAACTTGTGACTATATGTCACTGTCCAAGCTATTATCTGACTCATCTTTCAAAAAAGCTCTAGATAAGGCGTCTGCAATTATTAATTGTTTGCCTGGTTTGTGTTTCATTCGAAAATCATATTTTTGTATTTGTAACAGCATACGCTGTAGTCGAGCTGGCCAATTATCTAATGGTTTTTGAAGATAGAAATTAACGGTAGGTGGTCAGTTTCCACTACAACTTTTTTGCCATATACATATTCATGAAATTTAGTTAATCCAAAAATAATTGCAAAAAGTTCCTTTTCTATTTGGGTCCACTTAGTCTGTGTTTCAGTGAGCGCACGTGAAGCATAAGCACAAGGTAAGTTACTTTGAAATAATCAAGTTCCTAGACCTGATTGAGAGCTATCCACCAATACCACAGTTTCAGCATTTACATTGTGAAACTGTAGTATAGGTTTATTCACCAAATCTTTTTTTTTTAATTTTAAAACGCTTCTTCTTGTTCATTTTCCCATCTGAAAACTACATCTTTTTTCAGAAGAAGTCTCACTGGCTCTGCGGTTACTGTAAAATGTTTAATAAACTGACTTACAAATACTAGCATTCCGAGTGCTTTTTGTACGACTAATTTATTTTCAGGTCTTGGCATATTTTCTATTGCTATAATTTTTTCTTTTTTGGGAGAAATGCCCTCCCCTGAAATTATATGTCCTAAATATAAAATTTGTTTTTGACCAAACCTACACTTATTTGAATTGAATTTAACATTACTTTCTGTTGCGACTTCAAAGATCTGCTTAAGTCTTTCATCGTGTTGGCATTCATCTTTTTCTCACTATAATATCATCAATATATGTATCGGCAACGTGAATGTTGAATATTTCCTTGAATTTATTTCGGAATACCTCTGTAGCTGAACATACTCTGTAAGGTAGCCATAGAAATTTATAACGCCCAAACAGTGTTCCAAAAATACATAATTCAGCACTTTCTTTATCTAATGGAATTTGGTAGAAACCTTGTACTGAATGTACTGAATACTTTTGCATTTCTTAATTTATGGGTGATTTGTTCTAAGGTGGGAATAAAACAATATTCTCTATTAATTACTTTGTTTAGGTCTTGAGAATCCAATGAAATTCTCAACTTATTATCAGGTTTCCTGACTATTACCAGACATTCACCCATTTTGAGCTACCATTCACTTTTTCTATTATATTTTGTTCGGCAAATCCATCTAGCGTTTCGTTTAAAGTAAGAGGTAAAGCTACTCTTCTGGTAGGATAAACAACTAGTTTTGCATTCTTATCAATATCTATGTGATAGGTACTCTTAATACATCCTATACCCGAAAAAACTTCCTTGTAATCATCTGAATATGTATTTTTATCAGTATTTATTGACTCTACCTTTTTAATTAAGTTCAATTGTATGCAGAAATCAGGCTCCAGGATTGCTTTCGTATCCGATGTTACCACATAAAACTCAAGTTCATTAATTTTATTATTTTTCAAACATGGAAGTGAACATTTCCCAACAGATTTAAAATTTCCTCCCGTATACAACTGTAGTTTCACCCGTGTATTTTTTATTTTATCTTCAGCAATCCCTAACGACTCAAACCTCTTAATAGGTAATACATTTGCCATAGCACCCGTATCTAATTTGAATTTAATAGTTTTCTCATTTATTTGTAATTCAGTCTCCCACTGATTGGTTATCATTGCTGTAATTATCTCGGAAACAGAGCCTATTAATAAAAAATCGTTTGCCATATGCTGAGCAATTATTAACTGGGTGTGATCTTTCACATGTGGTACAGTTTTCTATTTTCTCCATCTTTCCACTAACCTTATTTACCGCTAACACTTCATCATTCTGCAACGTTGCTCCATTCGTAACTCCCGACATGACTTCGCTTCTTACTTCTGATGTTTCAATTATCCTACAAAGTTCTATTGCTTTGTCAAGGGTCAAGTTGTCCTCGTGTAGAAGTCTTTCTCTGACGTTATTATTCTTGATCATCATTGCTACTAAGTTGTCCTGCAAGGTGTCTAGCTTACATTCGGCTGCTTGCTTTTGTAGACCAGTTATGAACTGTTCAGTTGACTGGGCTTCCCCCTGTTTGGTGCTGAACAATTTGTACCTTTCGTAATTAGTGTTTTCTTTGCCTTCGAAATGCTCTTGGAATTTTTGCATCAGCGGTTTCAATTTATTTTTATCCTCTGTTTCTAATTTGAAAGTGGAGTATATCTTGAATCCATCTTCACCGATATAATGTAGGAGTTGTGCACACTGGACTGACTCATCTTTTTTTGTGACTTCGGATGCAATTAAATAATTTTCAAATCTTGCTCGCCATGTTCTCGAATTTTCGACCACTTTGCCCGTCAAGGACAATAGTGAAATTCCTCGACGATATCCTTTCATGTTTTCAATTTAAGGAACATACGATTTATAACGACTGCCCCATATTATATTCTTGGTATTAATCAGACAACAATATATTTAAATAAACTACTTTAATGTTGTAAAACAAAATACCATCATCTTAATGTCACTACTGGTCTAGACTGTCGTCAACCTTGATCTGTGCATTGATCGTCAACCTATAGGTATGTTCGTTGTCATAGTTTTCATCACAGCAACATATTGTTTACTGAAAGACCCTCTTCGCGACACTCGCCATTTGTTAAACTTCCATCGTCAGCTTCCACATCAAGCATTCTAGCAGGTGCACATTTTGCTATCGACAGTTTCCGCGACATCAGAAAATGATGAAGGATGCATATAGGCAGAACATTTTTTTAACCTTACTTGGATTGATCTGAATAGGTTTCCTCAGTACTCGGAAACGGTTTGCCGTAATAGCAAACACATTTTCAATAATCCTTCGTGCACGAGAGAGTTGGTGGTTGCAAACACATTGTCAGCTACAAGAACAAATGGTGATAAATTTGTTTTACTAGGCAATTGTCTTAGGGGATGCAAATTGATGTTGTTATTTTCTAAAGCTGTGGATAGAAAACAACAGTTGTAAACTCCTCCATCCGACACTCTGCCATTGCAACCGACATTCACATAAGTTAATTTGTACGTTGCATCAACCACTGCAATCAAAACTATACTATGTGTAACTTTATAGTTGAATAGTGACGTCCACTACAGGGTGGAGCTTGCATAACAATATGTTTACCATCTGAGGCTCCTATACAGTTTGGATAGTTCCAAATATCTTCAAACTCTGTGGCAATATGAATTCACTCTGCTTGAAAATTTGGCACCTATAAAATACGGAGTATAACTAAATTATTTATTTCAGACTTAAAATTCAGAGACTTCAGAGACACAGAATGCTATTTTAGCTGAAGCTATGATAGTGTTGGTTAGACCTTTAGATAAATTTCGAATCTTTTGAGATTATGTAGCTTCAGAGCTCCGTTCCCTGCCCTCAGAGCATCTTAAAATAAATCAAATTATGATACAAAGAGATATTTTACATGTTGCAAAGTGAGGTAATGGGGACGACCCTGTCCTTCATTACCCGTTTCTCTCCCTCGTTCATCTCCAGCTTCCTATGAGAGTACAAGCACTTCACATTCATTGCACATAATGACACCATACAAGCAACAAATATACCTAGGTAAATGAACAGAGTGATAATATATTTGATAGATTTACCTTTGAATATTAATTTTGCAGGGCCTCCTGAATTGCAGAACAGCACTGATGAGCACCTTGCGATCATACATACATTCGATACAAATACATGAGCGAATGATAGAGGGGTCACCTGAAACACAATAAATTTATTATTTCTTGATATATTAATTTTTTTCAATTTTTTATAATAAAAATAGAAATTTGTCTTACATATTAAAATATTTGGTAATGATTGAATTTATAGATTTATTGTATAATCACATGTTGCTTGAAAGCGTAGTGTTGATGATAAGCTCTCCTTTGGACTAATAGCTAGCCGCATTTTGGTATCCTTCTTAGTAATTTTGTCCTCCACTAAACTCAGTAGAGAATTGAAGTCTTCTACAAACATTCGTAAAAAAATTTTGAGCTGCTTTGGATCTTCAGTTCTCAATTCGGTAAGTAACTGGTTCTACGTTGAATCCACTTTCTAACCCAACATATTTCCTTCTTTTACTGTTTTCCTTCCTTTAATTTTACTGAACTGAAATTGTCTATCGCAACAGCTATTTTCTGTTGCCACAACATTTTCTCACCGGTTATTCAACAATTATGTGTACACTGGATCGGAAATAGTCAGAGCAAATTCACTTGCTGGAGTGATTTGCTAGATTAAATTTTCAAACAATTGAAATTTAATGTAGACAGGCCAGTAAGTACTTGCTGCAAAAACTATCACAACTTACTTGCAAGTGGACACGAAGCTTGAAAGAGATTTTAATAGTTCAAATCAAGGTTGAAAAATGAATAACGTAAATGATTAATAATGTTATCAAAGCTAGTCCTTGGAGGTTTCGAAAACAAAAGAGATTTCAATAAAACATTAATCATTCACAAGAAACGTATATTGAGAGGAGGTAGTGGTCCAAAGGAAGTATTGGTATTCAAAAATCCAGCGTTGATCTGAAATCCGCTATTTGCATTTGTGAGGGGTTAGCGAAAAAATCAAACAAATTACTTACCAAAATAGTACTGATTTGAATCCAGCCCAGTTTCTGTGAGTTTCAGATTTTCCCAGTATAGAAAATTTGAAACATTAATGGAGAAGTTATAAATGCTATTATCTTGGAACTACTTAGATTTAATACTTCTCTTCTCTTCTAATACTTCTCCATCTTCATACAAGGAACTTCTAAATAAAAAAAAGCAATTGATTTCAAAACCAACTCTATACAAAGATATGTAAATCATGTGAAAAAGTTTCTTTCAGATACAAATGGAAAGAAATAGCACACTGAAAACAACTACTTTCATATGCCATTGAATCACACGAATGGAAGAAAACTTAGAAACAGCTTTTTTATATGATAATAAAGTCATAGTGTTTTGAATGGATTGGGTGCTTCATCTTGTAATGTTATCCAGATTGGTGCTGATGAGGTAATAAGACAAATGCCTAATTCCGAAACTTTGAAGTTCGCCATTAAGGATGATAGTGTTCCATGTATGTGAACTATTATATCATAACTCGTTCATATATAATTTTGTGTAGCACTGCTACGAATGATAGCTGATTTAGTTCCATAACCAATGTTTGTAGTACAAACTGAATGGAAAAAGTGATATCCGTATAATTCAATGTTCATAAAAATGTAGTTGTTGCGAGAGAACTTTTTCTTGCAATTTGCAACTAATTACTATTCGAAATAATACTTCAAGAAGTATTGTATCTTATAAGTAATTTTCCATTCCTTCACAGACATTTCAAGCTTTCAGGAAAAGTAGGTATGAATGTTACTTTTTATTTTAGATCTGCTCTCAGAAATGAATGATATAATCCATGTCTTGATTATTATAGGAAACTGAATTCCGAAAGGTTAGGGACATTTCATTTCATATTAATTCATTGTGATGTTTTAAATTTTTAAAATCACTTTCTTTGAGTTGTATTATTTCAAAATTATACGAATCCAATAAAAGATAAATGTCATAAATTGTATTTCCAGAGGACAAAATTGAATATTTCGAAAACAAACTTCTTTTGTAGTTTTATGCCATGAAAGATACCGAATATTATATGTCAGATATTGATTTACCTGAAAACATGTCGCAAACCTCTCAGTCGTGATAGTGCAAATTTCGTAGTTTCACACCATAAGTTGTTTTCAGAAAAGATAACTAATTGATGTGAAATAAAAGTAAAATACTGTTATTCAAAAAGCAGAAAGTGTGAAGCATCTTGTATCATAATTTTATCTAACTGGATAGTATAAAAATTTGGACGTATTTTTATGCTAAGAAATTAGACGATTACTGTTTAATGAGCTTGAAGAATTGCAATTTAACATACATTGCGTCGTTATGATCTCTGTAATTTAGAAGAAAGGTTTACCTCAACACATGGTCGCATATTCATTTTAAACTCGGTTTTATTCTCGTTTAAATGTTCAACAATACATCTTTTTCCTAAGTAAAGAGAACATATTAAATGTGTCTATTATATTTGCTGCTCGATACACGCTGAAATTGCTGAAATCTAAACTCACAACTTATATATGAGAGTTATTGAAATCTTTTAAAAATAGGCGAAAGTAAAATGATTAGCTATCCTTCAAACTGTCTAAACATATACAGGGTATAACATAAGTACGTTAAAATATTCACGTGACGTATTCTTGAGACAATTTAAAGAATAAAAGTCTACAGGAACTTGTGTCCGAAAATGCTACTTTTCGGAGATACGTTTTTTGTTCGCTTCATAGATTCACAGTTCGGAGTTTATGAAGTGATTTATTGGTATCATGCTCGACTTTATGAATGCTGAAATGGCTGATATGGTATTTGCATACGGCTTGGCTGAAGGAAATTCAAGCGAGGCCAGACGGATCTATCAGGAAAGGTATCCCCAACTCCTTGTGCAGCGACATTTGCGAATCTTTTCCGGCGACTTTCCGAATCTGGAAGCTTTGAAACAAATTCTGCAGTAGGACGGCCACGGACTACAAGAACTCTAGAATTGGAGGAGGTGGTTCTCGAAAAAATTGTTGAACATCCAGGAACAAGTACAAGACAAATTAAGCAAACTCTAAATGTGAGTCACATGACAGTTTATAGAATTTTAAAGAAACAGCAATTATATCCTTATCATATTCAGCGTGTCCAGTCACTTATTCTACGTGATTTCCAATCACGTATCGAATTTGTTCAATGGCTTCAAAGAAAAGTCGAACAACATTCGCAAATTTTATCGAAAAATCCTCTTCACAGATGACGCTAATTTTTCAAGAAATGGTATCATGAACTTCCATAACAACCACATCTGGACGGAAGATAACCCACATGCGATAACGCAAACTCATTTGTAAGACAGACTCTCTTTTAATGTATGGTTAGGCATAATTTGGGATTATTTAATTTGACCCTATTTTCTCCTCTTACGTTTATGCACAATGGAGCTTCTGATCATTACTGTGATATCAAGACAGTTTTTAGACGTAGCATATCCCCAACGATGGATAGGAAAAGGAGGCACTGAGCATTGGCCCCCGAGGTCACCGGAACTCAATCCCATCGATTTCTCATTTTGAGGACACCTAAAATCACTAGTTGATACGTACCCCATTGAAAACGAGGAAATATTGAGGGATCGCATCATAGCTTGCTGCGAAACGATAAAAAACACTTCGGGCATTTTTCAACGGATGCGGAATTCTTTGATGAGGAGAGCAGAAGCTTGTAATACTGTAGGGGGTCGTCACTTTCAACAGTTGTTATAATAGTTGTTCCGTTCAATTTTTATAAGTTTATTTTTTTAACAAATAATGAAAGGAAAAATAATATAAGGTCGGGAAGTGGAATAAGTGAAAACTCATTTCTTCATGTACCAAATACACTGTTATTTTTTAATTTGAAACACTAATTTTTTCCCCTCATTTTGATTCAATATCGAAAAAGCATCGTAATTTTCAATACAAAATTATCATGCCAAAATATCTGTGTTTTTCAAAATATTAGTATGCTTCTTGTTCGTTGAAGTCACTACTTTTTGATTATGTAAGAAAAATACATTACTATTGCAAATCGCAGAAAATTCAAAAAATGAAAATCTCGAATACGAATTTTTTGCAACATTATGAGAAATTTAGAGATCTTTATGGAAATATGCACCTTAATACATGAAAAATGTAAGATTTCATGTTACATTAATAAAAAAAATCCAAATCCATGAAACATGGAGATTGCTAGAAACATGCGAAAATAGTTCATTTTCTAAATACTGAACAAACGATTTAAAGGGGGTTGTGTCTGAAAGATGTTACAACTTTTTGCAGTAGAAAATATCATAATGAATATGCAGGTAAATGTAAAACATTTCAATTGAAAAAATATGCTCAAAATTGTATTATTGAATTTGAATACAATATTCATCACAATATTTTTAAATATCGGTAATACATTCATTCTTTACAATATTTTTAAGTCCATCAAATTTTCTGAATATTACTGGAGTTCTATCCCAATACCAAACCGTTATTTTTAACATTTCGACACTTGTTTCAATCACCGAGTGATCATCTTCAGGAGGAGGATTAAGCACTTTAATCTTCCTCTTGAAGCCCAAATATTCAACAGTTCAAAAAGCATTTCAATGAACTGTCAAAGTTCCCTTTTCTTTAGCCAAAGTTATAAAGTGCACAAAATTGAAACAAATGTATGATTCATAATACTTTCCGAACCATTACAAGTGGCTGTGAACTGCCTCAGGAAGAATCTAAGAACGGAATTAATCAACAAAACTTCCATAGTGAGTGTCCAAACTGATTGTAGTACAGTTATTGGAATAAAAAAAACTCAAGCGTATTCCAGATTTTCAAAATAGGCAAATGTTTTCTATAGATCCTTTCCAGTTCCAATCACATATGATTGCTGTAATGAGATCTTCGACAAATCGAGCCTCCCGAAACTGGAGCCGCTGAAACTAAGAAACTCAAACATCGACGATTTTGACATTGCCAAGCATAAATTGGATTCTCATTCAAATACTCTTGACAATTTGATCAATCAACCTTACGTAAAAAATGGTTTACCTATTTTACAATCACATTAATTTTATTGTACCAATAACTTTGTACATTTCCTGTAAATGCAGAAGAAGGCGCAGATGAAATCTAGCTATTGTAGATTCAAGCTACCCTTCATTGTCATCATTCAAGCCTTTCAGGCCGTTGAAAACCCTAGCCAGTATTTCTCAAAGACGATGACCTAGTCTCAGAGACAAAATTCCAGATGACAAAGAAATCGACTTCAACGCAATGTGAGTTGTTATATGGTGTTTATTGACCATCCCTATTCATAACCAAGGTGACATGGATAAACAAGATCAAGGTTAATGCTGACTTGCTGAATCGACATCTGGCGATACACAGTTCGTAAAACGATGACACAAAGACTATTTATTTTCTTTGTTCCTTTTTTTGCATTGTAGAATATATCATCAACTATTTTCATATAAATAACGTCCTGCGTGGCGGAATGAGTTAGTTAAATCTTATAGTTAGTTATGTTCAGATTCTTGTTCTTTCAACTTAAAATTAAAGATGTATTCAATGTCAGTTTCTGTTCAAATTGTAACAGAGGAATTCAGAATTGTTTCCCCATTTTCAAAATAAATAATTTTTAAATTGAAAGGGTTATATAATTTTTCAAAACGTATATTTTCAAAATGAGATTTAACATACATAAAATTCTAAATTATATCGGTTATTCATAACAAGAATGCATGATCTACACATCCATGTATATAGTTACTTATTTTGAAATTGATTACTCCCTTCCTTTCTTTGGAAGATTCCCACATTTTTTTGTATCAAGATGTAGTAG